>CALNHX010003875.1:0-139639 GCA_940337035.1 Agriotes lineatus | reverse complement strand
ATCGCGTGGATCCATGCTCGTGTTTACAAGGTGCAATCCACATTAAGCCAGAGAATTCTGGGTTTTTATCCACAAAGACTGCGCGGTCTCAGCCGAAATTCTATGTCAACAAGAATAATTTGAGTAACCGCGAAAGCCTCAAACAGTACATAATAGTTATTTATGCAACAAGTGCTAGTTTTATTAAAAGGCCGCCGAAACGACTTTTTAAAAAACGTTTATTTTTATTTTACAATGAAATATAACATTGGAAGCACACAGCTAGCCGCCGGACAATTTCTTACATCTAGCTATGATACGAACACAATGGAACTTATCGACTGACTGGAGCTTAACTTAGAAGTGCAAGCTACTAGTATATATACTATGCCTAATCAGCTAAGATAAGCGTTATCTCTAAAAGGGAGCGTGAGACAGGAAGCCACGTGCGTTCAAGGTTGCAGACTTGCAATTCATATAAAGAAGCTATTTATCGTTCAAGGTTGCAAGCTTGCAGTTTTACACAGGAGACCATTGTCTATTCATAATATAACATGCTAAAAGTTGACGTTTATACACGAGACATGACAATTATGAAACGAAGCCGAAGCCGTGCATAAACGACTTTTAGCACGCGTTGCATACAATATTTTATCTACGACCTTAATTTTACTGTTATTAATCCATAAATATCGATTTAACAAAGGTTTGCATCTACGACACTTCTAATTTATGTCATAATAAACAGTAGGCCATGCCGCGCGGGCGAATGTTTGCGAATGACAGTAGTCAGGGTCAGTTACGAAATGTAATTATTAATACTCCACATCTGACTGTATTCATTACATAACGCTTTAATTATTTCAAAAACACTTTACCTGTAACGCAAGAAGCAACTAGAATAACGTTACAACTTCACTTCCAGTTCGAAATTGTAGTTTTATAACCTCACTTCACTTTCAGCACATGGGCTAAAAGTAAACAGCTGATTTCTTTAACCACGGTAAACTATAAAACGTCACTTTTAGTGAAACAAGCTAGCGCTAAAAGGCCTACTTTTAGTGGTGGTCGTAGATAAAATACTATTCTGGCGCCGTTAAATGCAACCAACCGCACTCGTAACTATTCTGTTTATTGTAGATCATTACCCACGGGCACATTTTTGAGTTTGAGAAATAATATGAGAGCTGTTCCGGTTTTGCTAAAACAACGCCAATTTTCCCTCTTTGTCCACTTTTCTACATTTTTTTAATTCGTCCAAACTATCATGGTTTATCACGGTTTAGTGATCTTTTACATTAGAAAAAACATTCACTCTCTTTGACAGGATTAATTGGAAAAATGTACTGAAGAAAAATGTTCTGAATGGACTACTAATCAAACTGCCGCTCAATTTTTTTCTCTTACTGGAACGGGTGCTCTGATTGAACGGATATTCCCTCATGCAAAGGATATGGATCAGAAACAAAACTCGGCGTGGCGTGGAAACTCTATAATTATCTATATATAATTGCACATATTCAATTGCTTGGTCCGCTCTCCCGCCCCCTTCAACATTTATATCCGAATTGGAGTCACCTTATTTAATTTCTGATTATTTGAGAAAAGTAAGACAAATATCCCGTTATTTTAATTTAGTTTATAAACAATTTCAAACAGTGATAATAATAGAGGTTCTTACTGCACACTTCGTTCAGATAAAAACCGTTGGCATGTAATCTTAAGACACTAATCAATTTTCTGAGAAACAACTGCAAACCCATTTAAAGATTGTTTATGATGTTTTCTAGAAAAATGCAACTACAACGTTCTATGCACAAAGTATCGCACAGGCCATGCGCAGTTGCTCTGGTAAATTAATATTTAGCATTATAGCGGACACATGACCACCTGCAACATCCCTAAATAGCCCCGCAAAACATTTACAAAAGCAGCGCAGGAAATGATAAAAGTGGAAACTGTCGGTCAACGGGCTATCAGGATTAAATCATCGGGTGATTAACTTAGGTCTCAACGCTACGCGCGAGTTATTCACTAGCGTCATAAACTACATTATAAGTGTCGCAAGTGACGAATGGCATCCGCAGATTCAATGTAAGAGCAAGCAATTACAAACACATTCTCGGCGACTTAACGCTAATTGCAAACAGCAGTGAACTGCAGGCATTCCCAATGGGGACAATAGCGACCGGCCCCTTGAAGATCGAGAGAACTCCGTGACCACCGTCCCAAATAAGAAGACGTAATAGAATCCTTTTGCTAACGCAAAACGCTCGGACAAAAGACAGAAACCCTTTCACTGGCCAGCTGCCCGGCTTCCGCAAAAAGGCAATACAGAAATTCCCCTGGACACAATGGACATAGCACTTTCCCGAAAGGCGAGAGTTCTAGCCGGCAACCGAGAAGCAATAAACTCTCCGCACTATTGCCACTGGCAGTGGCTATATAAGGACAGGCAGGGAAACACAGAAACATTCGGTTTAGAACATTCAGCTTATTCATTCATATTCAGCATTCGGCATTCCGTGTCTACGAGTTGTCTAACACGATTCGAGTCCGCGTCAGTAATAATTACCCTGTCGAAATATCAGGACGCTGTTAAATCTTAGCACAATAATTGTTTAACTGCGCACTATGTGTATTTGTGTATAATGATCCTATATTTATCTAGATATGTGTATTAACATTAGGTAATTTTGTTAAAATAAATAAATAGATGTTTGATATGTCGATATGAAAACTAATAATTACACTGAAAAAATGCATGGAAAAAATACGACTTAATCCATAGAGTAAAACAATTACTTTTATTAAATCATTTCGTTTATTTATATTTAACATCCACGTACAATGTACATATTCCTATTTTAGGATCTACCTAAGGAAGTAAATGGGTGCACGGCAGATGCTGAAAAAGATTGTTGTCTTTGTCCAGAAATAACTGCATTATTGATGCATACATGGACGATATACCTCCCCTAATAAAGCTTGTGTTAACTAATTTGAAAATTATTAGAATTATAAGAGTTCACTGAAATGTGACGCGGAAAGTGGGTGTAAACTCGGCGCAGTATTAAATTTTATATACGATTTCCGTGTAGTATTTGAAACAATACACCCTAGAATCTAACCGGAAATCTGTTTTACACGCAGGCCGTTCAAACGTTAACAGATGACGGTTACTAATTTTACTGTCTATTTATAAAGCCACGCACTCACTAATGCAGTGTTTGTATAAGAAGTGCATACTAGTTATACTTGTTTTTGGAAAAAACGAGCTGCTAAGCATGTGTAGACAATCACGTTGGAAAGAAAATCAGTATGAATTTCAATGGCGAAATTCTAACACTTAAAATTACAACAAATTGATACACATACAACTTTCTAAAAATTCAATTATTTTCGTTTATAAAGTGTATTAGAAAAAATCTGAAATACGAGTAGTTTCTCAAATTTCAATACTCGTGATCCGATGTAAACACAACTAAGTATAAACAAACGTTTCAATTTAACTTTAGAATTCAAAAGTTTCACTAAAAGATTGATTTTATATTTTCCTGTTCAAATGCTATGAAAAGCTTCAAAAACGGATATGAAATAGCTTGTTCGTAATTTTGTTTGTAAAAATCACTGTAAAACGTGATGTTTAAATAAGCAAGTCAATCTTTTCTTACTGATAAATAAAAGTGTATAAAATAAATTGTGAGCAATTTTTAATGACATAGAAGTCAATTAACTAAGCGTCTACAATCACATACTCCATATCTTTATTTCTATAAAAGCATGACAACAGTTGGTAAAAAAATATATACTTAATGGAATTTTTTTTCAACTTTGATTTCAATGTTCTTACTTATCAATTATACTCGTACATACAGAAATTGTGTTAAAAGATATAAAAAAACTGCTTATGAAAACAATAGCTCTAGCAAAACTGGATTTCTATACTCCGTATTAGGTTTTACGTCAATGGAAATATAAAACTAACTCAATTTGACTGCTTTGTCATTGAAACCAGGATTTTTTCCTACTTCGACAAAAATATTTTGTCGTTACTGCTTAATACATTTGTCTATTTGTACTAAGAAACATGATTATGAAAAGGACGGCACTAGTCTTAGTTGCTATATTTTTAACTTTGAAGTTGAAAAATAACTACTTAGCGATAAGTTTGTTATTTTGCATTTAGCACATGTGACGATTACTTCACCACAACGTAAATGTAAATAAATCTAACATACTTAATTATCAGGTACTGCGACAAGTACAAAACCAAAGGACTAACAGTATTTATCAATTAAAAAATTATAAAATTGAGACACAGATCGATTATGTTTATGCAATTATTAAATAAGCCAAGGTTTTGGTTCTGATATATTATATATTATAAATTTAACAAAATATATATTTAACCGCATTCCGCAATTAGTATTTTTGTTGCAAATGGAAGTTTTAGTATAGCATTTGCCGCATTTGTTAGATAACGAATATTATAGTTCATTCAAATTCAAGATAGAGCAAAATCTGCAACCCAAGTTACAAATATCAGCGGTCAGTTGATTACTAATATGATTTTATTAAAATTTAGATCAGAGAGATATGGCTTTGTTGCCGCCTTGATGAGTGTCAAAATCAAATTCGAGGTTAGCAGGTTAGGTTTTGCGTCAGTTTTGACACGAACTGACGCAAAACCTAACCTGCTAACCTCGAATTTGATTTTGACACTCATCAAGACAGCAACAAAGCCATATCTCTCTGATCTAAATTTTAATAAAATCATATTAGTAATCAACTTACTGCTGATATTTGTAATTTGGGTTGCAGATTTTGCTCTATCTTGAATTTGAATGAACTATAGATCTACTTTGAAATGAAATTAAAGCGATCAGTAACAAACAATTGCTTCTAACTCAATAATGAAGATCTTACTGCACATGATGTTTATCACACCGGAAAGCAGAATAGACAGTTCCAGTATCACACAATGCTGCTCTCAGTATTTGCTCGATTCATCGTGATGTCAAGAAAGTATTTACTTTACAGACGCCTATGTTTAAATAGACACATTCTAACCAGCTCGTGATGTAACAGAAATGACATATTTTACAGAAGTGTCTCGTAGCAAACATTCGAACGTGGTGAACCAACAACTGCATTGAATTCTATACATACTTAAACAATCTTTGGGAATATTAAAACCTGAACGTTAATAAAGTGTCTATAAAATATATTTCTTAAATTAAATAACTGTTGCGTCGGTTTTCTAATAATATGAAATAAATATGTTTGAAAATTGTTCGTATGGAATTCAATTTCATTTGTAGAACAGTTATAGCAAATAAAAAAAGCATGTTTATGTTTTCATGCTGTTAGTCATTAGAAAATACTAAAATATTAACAAAAGTGTAATTCAATCGTAATTTGTGCTCCTGCAATTTGGTCGTTGAACTCGGAGAAAACTACATTACATACATTATGTTCATAAAACTTCAAACAAACTAGAGACTTGTTACTTGCGAAAACATAACCTTGTAAGGCCCATTTAAATGTTTCTCACCGTGGCGTGCCAATGAATGTACATGCGTGCTATGCAACGTGTTTCAAACAACCAAAAATGTATAACATATTTGTTGTGTATTATACGTACACAAGACATTCCCATGTGTACTCAAAAGATTCATTGCATTATTATGCAGAGAAAAGCCAATACGGTTTCAACGTTGTGCGATTTTCTTTTGAAAATATAAACAACTCAGTTTTTCACTTACAAATATTTAAATTCAGTTATCTGTAACCAAGTCAGCACGATGACGAGAGAATGAATCTTCAAGATGCAATAGCTCTTTTGGGGTGTTCAATAACAAAACCGTTTGTGGTAGCAGAAAAACAATAGTAGGAAAAGATGTTACGACGGTTTACAATCTGGCTAACAGTGAGGTCACTGCGGTGCCAGATTGTGTACTGATTAGGGACGTAAAATGAAACAAATAGTCGGTGTGCACGTAGTCTTACTAACAAGTCTCCCTGCAATGTCGGATTGTGTTACACCTATAGAAGTAACAGAGAGGCAAAGAGTCGGTGCGCCAACAGTCTTATTAACGAGTCTCCTAGCAATGTCAGACTGTGTTGCTTCTAGAGAAGTAACACAGAGGCAAATAGTCGGCGCGACAACAGTCTTTCTAACAGGTCTCCCTGCAATGTCCGACTGTGTCACACCTATAGAAATAACAGAGAGGCAAAGAGTCGGTGCGCCAACAGTCTTACTAACAAGTCTCCTTGCAATGTCGGACTGTGTTGCTCCTAGAGAAGTAAAAGAGAGGCAAAGAGTCGGTACGCCAACAGTCTTACTAGCAAGTCTCCTTGCAATGTCAGACTGTGTTGCTCCTAGAGAAGTAACAGAGAGGCAAAGAGTCGGTGCGACAAAAGTCTTACTAGCAAGCCTCCCTGCAATGTCAGACTGTGTTCCACCTGGAGAAGTAACCGAGAGGTAAAGAGTCGGTGCGCCAACAGTCTTACTAACAAGTCTCCTAGCAATGTCAGACTGTGTTGCTTCTAGAGAAGTAACACAGAGGCAAAGAGTCGGTGCGCCAACAGTCTTACTAACAAGTCTCCTTGCAATGTCGGACTGTGTTGGTCCTAGAGAAGTAAAAGAGAGGCAAAGAGTCGGTACGCCAACAGTCTTACTAGCAAGTCTCCTTGCAATGTCAGACTGTGTTGCTCCTAGAGAAGTAACAGAGAGGCAAAGAGACGGTGCGCCAACAGTCTTACTAACGAGTCTCCTTGCAATGTCGAATTGTGTAGCACCTAGAGAAGCAAGGGTTAAACCGTGGTGATCTGCCGCAGTAGTTCTCCGTATTACGGGTAGAACTACCATATGCACCAGACTCAGGTTTCTTCTGCCCTTCATTCCGCATCGCTGAGCATCCAGATAATAACAAAAAATCTAAATTTGGTTGCCAGAGCGGCGTTGCGCTAATTGGTAATTGCCCTTCAAAAACCCACGACTTTTTCATTCTTTTCCAATCAAGACTTAAATTGGGGTTTCTCACGGCGTATTTGAAATTGCCCTCAACACGTGTGACTTGGATTGAAATCGCAACCTAATAAATTTTAAACTAAATTAGTTGACGGTTTGTGCCACTTTATCACCCAGCTTCTAAAGTCCACTGCTGGACACAAGCCTCCCTTGATTGCTTCTATAGTTTCCAACTTTGAGCAATTTTCATCCAGTTTGTATGAATGCACCTTAAATCATCGTGCTATCATGTTGGAGGACGCCCTCTATTTCTTAAAACTTCGTGTCGAGGTCTCTCTTCTGGTCCATCTATCATTGTCCATTCTCGGTAATTTTTTCTACGGCATCCATCACATTCGTTCGACTCATGGAGAACAACACTAGCATGATATTTTTATCGCAATGTGTAACTCTTATCTTATTTGCAGTTTTCTTAGTTACATTGGTTGAGTACATTTCTTTTCAAACAAAACTGGGAGTTCAGATTGCCAAAGGCTGCCCATGCCAATCCTATTCTTTTGGTGAGCTCAGACGTTTGGTTGTAGCTACTAATACGTATTTCGTATTTAAAAGACGTGACCTCTTCGACTTTTTTGCCATCGATATAAATACCTCTCCAAAAAATTAGTCCATGTAGTCACAACGGTTTGATTTTAGTGTTAAATCTGGTTTCAACTGAACAGAGAAGGAGAAAGTTGTAAAACTATATTATCTGATAAAAGGCCTCTAGAAGAGGATAAAAAATATACTAGTATATTCTTGTCATGAATTTTGCGCAAATCATCATCTCTTAAATTTAGGGGATTGGCTAATAAGACCTTCTAGCATATAGCGACTCGCGTTTATCAATTTGGTACAAGCTAACTTGGTTTTGTTTTACGTGTCAAATGAACTAATTTAGAAATGTCGGTTGATTTTTCTAGGTTAGGTGGTGCGTTTTAAGCATAAAAAGCAATAAAAAGTGTGTCTGTGACAAATATTGATCATTAGCATTGATGCTTACGTAATAAAATAGTATTGCTCGCTCTCTCTCTCTCTCTCTGTACACCTAATACTCTATAATATTTTAATAATATCATTCCGTTATAATCCCAATGCAAGAAGATACAACTCGTTTCAACATTGGGATTATAACTCATATTTATCAAAAAATCATCGATAATAAGCGTACTAAAGTATTATCAAAAATTATTTTCATTAAATATGGCTATGGAATAGTTCCTAATTTATAAATACTTAAAAATCAAATGTGAAGTTTGACATTTAAGTATACACATAGTTGCATTCATAAATTAAGAACTATTACATAGCCATAATAGATGAAACTAATTTTGATCATACAATACTTATTGTATTACCCCTCATAATACAGTTTTAAACAAATGAGAAGACTAAAACGTGTTACTTGGAACTAGCCAGTTCGATTATGATATGAAGTGAAATTGTTAATAATAACTGTTCTTATTTATGTATTTGAGGGCGGCTAATAGTTCTAGTAAAACCGCAACAAAGTAGTTTTCCTATTTTGCAACAAAAAAGTTTCATTTTTATATACTAAAAAATCAATTCGAAAAACGGTAACGCGAAACAAGTACAAAAGTTTCAAAAATCTTGTATAGAAAAATCATCACATTTTTCGTTAGATTTGCAATCTTCAGAGCTTCGTTTATAGTAGGAAATCAGTTGCTTGGTTTAATCAAATTAAAGTTGTATTTTGGCATTTTTCTTTAACGCATTCGATTTAAAATGCAAATATTTTGTATTTGCTGCAAAGCCTAATTTTAATTATTTTTCAATAAATTATCTTCTTTAAAATTTTAACTTTTCCTGCTAAACTAGCAGTCGTTTGGTACTCGTTTCCTGAAATTAGATTGATTATTTTTTACAGCCTCTTTCCAAACATAAAGAGTAGCAGAAAAATAAACTTTTATAAATACAGTGAATTTTAACTAAGTATTTATTTTAATGCATCAATTTTAAATAACCTTGATAATTCATTTGGGAGAAAAGTGATGAAATCTATTTTCGATGATAAATCAAACATTACTGATAACTTCGTTGCATAAGTACATTTAGTTATTGGTCAATACAAAATTTAGTTTATTTTACTGCAAACTATGCTTCATAATAAAAATGTATTCTGTCACCACCAAATCAAACTGATGGATGAAATTGGAGATTCGTGTTGTTTACTTTTGATAAATTAAACTTAATATGACGACAACTTAAAAGCCGCCACATAATTTTATCTTGTATATGTTATAAAACATCAACGAAATAACAGACAATTCCAAACAAATCTCTTCACTTCCATTGCATATCAGACAAATATGGGGATATTCTGAATTTATCAGTATTATATTTTGATAAATGTATCTTTCCACAACAATTTTACTGTCGACCCAAATATGTAGAGCCAATATCAATAAATAATCCACGAAGCCTACAGCTCCCTAACCAAAACTCTTGTAACAGAAAGACACTATTTTGTTAGAGATTTGGTAAAAGCAATGTATAACTCTACAGGCAACCTAAATTTTAAAGTATCTCCAAAATTTATAGTTTAATTATGCTTCTGGTAAGCGGCTCTTCAGCTGTAATAGTAAGTGGATTTACAGTATATAATATGCTAGAGGCACAACAAAACTGACACCTTATACTGTATGGATTCGTTGAAGCGGTTGAAACTTAAATAGGTATTGAGGAGGAACTTGAAAAATTATAGAAGCTGAAAATTGGACACAACAAACGTAGGTACTTAATTACTGTTAAGCAATATGCATCTTGTCTATTGAATTGTTTATATCGTGCTGTGAGGTACGACGAACTACTTAAAAGTAGGCATAAGCACACAAAGACCAATGGTCAATGTTGCAAATATACCGAATATAGCTGGTAATAATAAAAATAAATATTAAATACGTTCAGAAGCTGTAAACATTTCTGAAGAAGCATAAAATAAATTTAACATAGTTACTAATGCCACTAAGCAAGAGATATGTTGTGTTTTGCATTGACAATTTCAACGTTACTTGCTAGAACAAAAAAGCAAGCGCAATTGATTTACATCATACGTTTCATAATATATTGTAATAAGAAACACTACTACCAATCTATATATTACAAAAAAAATGGCATAGAACGAGGCATAAAAGAACATATACGTATGAATAAAGAGCAGACACTTAACCTATACCATAGAGGCATAGAAGAAGTCGACGATGACGATAAACGCTATTATTAAAATTGTAGTTTGCTAATAAAAACCGTATGTCTTTAATTAAAATACACTAATATTTTAAGAATTACACGAGCATTTTGAAAATTTTTAAAAGTACTGCCCATGGATAAATAATTCTGCGCTGCAGTAAAACTGAAATATTTTCTAAATGTTTTGTTGTCATCTAAGTGAATACCCACACACAGCTCTGCACTTATTTACGGAACCAAGTATCGCAATTTCAAGGATGTTTGTTTATGTAATGAAGCTACCTATTCACACAATGCAAGATACAAAACACATATACTCTCGTATGTCTATCCCAATTCACTTGAAAGACGCCCAGAAAAGTGATTTCTTAATGCGCACGATATCATATAAAGTAGAAAGGTTTGAATCTACATGAATTATCATGGCGTAATATACTACGAAATTATTAAAACCATACTGGTAATATCGTTTTTAAAAAATTCAAACGAACTTTTCTGTGCTAATTGGATTTTTTATAGTAAAATTTCAACAATGCTCAATTCATATAGTACCATAGAATGTAGAGAAACGTAAATACCTAAAACTATTAAAGGTGATTTCTCTCCGTAATTATTGTCACGTAGGTTTTGATAGTTCAAATTCTTTTATACTACGAATACGACATCCCATCATTCTTTAGAAGAAAAAATTCACCAAACATGATATACTAACTGGATTATATTTTTTGCATTTGTCTACATCTAGTATAAAAATGGGTTAAAATCATAATACCTAGTTGTAATTCAGAAGCGCTTCTATTAAGAAATTATTATGAGACGAATTCTATCTTACAAAGGTGATACTGTACACACCATATACATTAAGTTTTCTTGTAATGTGGATCCATTTTCGATAAGCAAAACTGTTTCATCTAGAGTGTTTTTCTAAAACCCAAAAATAAGATTTTTTGCGTCCAATAGATGATCCGGAGACACATTGTATACAGGATGTTAAGTTAAAATTACCAACTATTCTATAATAAACAATAGTACGCAGAGCTTGATTTAGGGGGGAAAGGGGCAGTAGGAGACCGGCCCTTAAAAGGGCGGCAAATAAGCCCTTTGGAGGAAAAATAAAATAAAATGTTCATATGTTTGATTTAATATACGAGAAATAGTAGATTATGCAATGAGGGAGAGAAATGTAAGTCATTATGACAAGAGCTCACAATTATGTCAAATTCGAGGTTAGCAGTTGCGTCAGTTCGTGTCAAAACTCACGCAAAATCTAACCTGATAACCTCGAATTTGACATACTTGTTCTGTCAGTAATAATGAAAACTCCCTAGGGAAATTTGTGTCTTATTTAGTCTCTAGGGAGTAAATATTTTACTTCTGTCACAATTTTGATGCTATAGAAACCGACTTCTACTCCCGGTCGTGGATAAATTACTAAAGTACACTTGCTTTCAAAACTTTCGCGTACACATTCAAAATCAAGTAACAACGATTTTGCAAAATTTTAGCTGTGTGAACGGGTAATTTTGAGATTAGGTTAAAATTGACATTGACAGCATGTGCTCCGTCAGTCGAGGCATTTTGACTTTTCAAAAATTTAAATGTCAGAGTTGATTAATTACAACCCTGATTTAATACAGCGAAAAATAGGTGTACGCGAAAGTTTTGAAAGCAAGTGTACATTTTTTTTCTATAATAATTTTCAAGGTCAACGTTCTAGGGAATAAGTTGCATTCCTGGAGGGTCCCTAGTTTTAATAATGTTGGTACATAGATTTTTAGTTCTTTTCTTCCACTAAAAAAATGATTGTCATTTTGACAGATATGTCATAATTTAATATCGCTTCCTTCATTTTTGCATTTAAAATATTTCTTGGTTTTCTTTTTTTATCCGATTTTATTGATGATGATGATGATTCCATGTTAAAAAAAGAAATTTGTCAAGAGTTCAAATTAAGAAGCTTTGACATTCAAAATTGACACATAACCATAATTTTGAAAAAGTTCTACCAACACGAGGTATAAAAATTTCCTAGCATTTTAATCACATATCTACCAACATTGTAACACGTTGACAGTTATTGTAGAAAAAAAACCTACTTTATATTTGTAATGTGTATTGATCAGTTTTGCAGAAACCTCAGATAATGTATTTGGAATTGTTCTGAGATTATTTATTTTTTTTGTATCATCAACTCAATGTTGAAATAAAAGACCAAATCAAACTTAGAGGGAACAAGCCAGACACTTAATGAATGGTAGTACCAACCTAAAACCAAATCTGGAACTGATAGTCAGCTTGATGCAGTGATTGATTATCGATGTGTGTAACATTTCTTATTTAGTGGCATATGCTCAAATTCTGAAAGAAATAAATCGAGTAAACAAGAAAATTCGAAAGAAGTATATAATTTTATCAAAATGTATTGAGTTATTAACACTAAAATGGAAATATTAACGAATGAGACTGATCAGTGGATTAAAACTGCTAATCAATTAGCAGAAAGTGTTGGTGTAGAACTATGACAAGAAGCAGACTATCAAATAAGAAGAAAATTCTAGACGAAAGCAAGGCTGTTTTCCACAGAAGAACATTTTAATTCTTGAAAAGAGAGGAACGGGGAACAATGAGCGGTCTTGAGTTGAAAAAGCAAGCTGTTGACTTAGCTTTGAAGGATTCAGAAGATTTGAATGCGTTTGACTTCTACTGAGATCCAGGGTCTTGACAGAAAATAAATACCCTGGATTTATGTAATTTATCCGTAATAGACTCGATGGCTCCGTTTCCTAACATGTATGTGACATTACCTACATCTGCAGGTTGCGAAAAAAGTTTTGGCAAACTGAAGTTAATTTAAAATTACCCACGATCGAACATTGAAACGGGAATCTGGCATTCCTTGCCTCAATTGTTTATTTTAATGTTTAAATATGGCCACGATTTATCTTTGCATGCTTTTCCATTGTTAATTAAGTTTAACTATTGTAATCCACTGCGACGAAAACTGTACGGATGGCCCTGTTTTAGTGCGTAAATCGCTCAGTTGGGTGTGTGTGCAGCATTCGATATGGCTTCAACAGCGGTCACGAAGAAGCTGAATTTAGTCGCAGGAGTGTCGAGCCCCATGGCACATGTTCAACGACTAAAAGTGTAAAATCGCCTACAGTGACCCAAATAAAGTGGCTGAAGTCGTGCAGTAAATAGAATTTACTACTTAATTGTTCGTGTGCAGCAAGCCAGTGTTTGCACTTCAAGTCACTGCTAGATAACCGCATATTTATAAAGTACGTATTTGCGACACCGCCAAGGTCAGTGACGTTATCCGCCAGACAAGCGAATCAGCGAGGGGGTTTCACTAAGTAGCCGCTTGCCTGGAAAGTTTCCATTGATCGAATCATTCAAGTTCGATTACGTGGGCCAGTCCTTGGTAACGCGAGCTAGTTCAATCAGCTGCGCTGCAGTTCGCAGCCACGAGCTTAAGGTAGTCTAATACAAGGTATATTTGCAATCTGAGCGATAAGCGTTCGCTCCATGCTGTGGAGAGATTTCGCTACCGGATAGGGATGAGATTAATGGACAAATAAATGCGTACGCGAAATAGTTGTACAGGGAATTCAAATTGAGTTCCATGTAACAGCATGTATACAGGGTGATTCATAACTGGTTGAAAAATATGATACGGGTGAATCCTTGAGCCAAAATAACAAGATTAAGCCCAACATATCTTAGTACAAAATTGTACCCATGACGACTTACAGCCCCTTAATGATCAAGGCGAAAAAACATATTTAAATGTATTATTCAAGAATGCCGTGACACATAGTACCTACTTATATTTGGCATATGTGAATATTATTAAACAATACACCCTCTTAATAGTTTGGAAATCGATACACAGGGGACGCTGCTGCAGCTGATGACGGCGATGTTTTTTTGCTGCAATATTATGCCTCAGCCTGTGTCATTAAAATGTTTAGAAATCACGATAGACCAATTTCATCTACACATTTTTTGTCTTTCAATGTTTATTTTAGTTTTGGTTTTCAAGATAAAACACTCCTAAAACATTATTTTATCCATGAATCCAATGTTTGTTATTGCTGACGTCTTTTTAATATTTAAAAGTAAATTCATTTCAGATAGGTATACGTAGTTAGTTATTCTGCTACTATTTGATTTGTAACTGCCAGTAGCAGCGAGCTATTGCGCGTTAATATTTCATTCGTATTTTAAACTGGTGTGTTTAGGAATGGCCATTTAATCTAACGGTTTTTGTGCATTCAAGGGGTTAATATATCTAAATACATTTATTTGTGTGAGTAGTAGCTTCTATTGTGCATACTGTTTGAAGTTGATTAAGTACCCGAGTTGCAGGTCAGCTCCCTAGTTTTGGCAAATAGTGACACTTTTTCACAGCGACTGGGAAAAAGACAAATTAAAAGTTTTATGATACTGAGCTAGCTCGACAAACAACAAGAGCAACTAATTTCTAAAAACTAAGGCGTACGAAACGTCTCATTTAGTTTACCGCACCAACGCAAGGCCTATGAGAAACTTATTTCAAAATGCCCCAAGAAAAACTGGTGCTATAGACAGTATGATGAACCGATTGATCTAGATCCAGCATTGAGCAGCTCTATAAACCCAATAAGTTTGAAAGCATTCGGCAGATGAATTTTTCAAAATTCTAAAATAAAAACTCTTAATATTTCAAGAATTTGTGTACAATTTGTATACCTAAAGCTCATTTTGCCAAATTTGAATTACGTTGCAAGAATTATAATTCTGTATGGATTGCTTTATCAAATTTTATAACTTACTCGAAGTACTCTCCAAGATTGCACAGAAAAATGATAATACTCGTATATAATACTAACATTTAAGATAGAATTCTTATAAGATAATATTTAACCGATTATTTAACCGATCGCCAAAGAAATATTGATTTGATGTCCAAATATTTCGCCTTTACCACCAAAGATAATATTTGAGCACCAAGATTTTAGCCCCAAATTATGCATAAATGATACCCAGGGGCGGCCTTGTCGTATGCGGGGGCGCAAAAATCATAACCACATTTTAAATATTCCAAGTACCTCAGTCCATAATCGCAGTCTATTTTGAAGAGTATACAAATCAATTTATGTCTTACTAGTACATTATTGTTTCCTAATAACTAGGATGCAATGCATATTATGGGATACATAATACCCAGGGCATTATGTTTTATTATGGTACCTACGTGAATGGTTAGAAATTACAAGCGTCAAATGTCTGATCAAGGACATACCTTGATGTGTCGATGCGTCCACAGCGATAAAATTATTATTTAAATTATTACGACGCACTAGCAAGACAAAATGTTGCGTGCACTACGGGAATTACTTGATGTTCATACTCTCGGCCGACTTTCAAACCCTCGAGCGGATATAAACATCTTCATAATGCCCTTAGTACATAAATAACTATTATAGTCACTTTTTCTCGTATCCCGTAAGTTTTGGTCACATAATTTACGCGATTGATTTCCTTAAAACATACTAAATTGGCAAAGTTTGTTTTACGTCCTGTGGCTGCCTTTTTAACCTAAGAAAAGTTTTCTTGAATAAACAGCTACCTACTGAATAAAGTTGTATTTTTTCCCTAGCCAAAATATTAGCCATACTAACAACCATAGACTACACCAACCTCCAGATATCGCACCAACTAGAAAAATTCCTAGAGCCTTCCCTGATGATATCCAAAACATAGAGTTAAAAGCACTAAATCAACATTAATTTATTTGACAGTTTATGAATAATTGTAAAAGTTAAGTCATTGTGATATTGGAACTCTTAATTTACTTATTGTAAGAAGCCAATTAATTAACTATAGTATAGTTGAATTAAGTGCTTAAGCTAAAGTAATAAATTGACAAATGTATTGAAACATTTTATTCAATAAATTAATTCAAACGTCCCTGGATGTGTAGTACTTTTAAGTTCCAGAAAGTAAAAGTATTTCGCGTCCCGTTATGAAAATGGATCACTTCGCCCATTGAACACAAAATGAATATGCAACATTTTTTTGACAGTTTAAAAAAATCCCACGAATTAGAAGTAAAATCATATGAAATACCTTATACATTATATTACTACTAAATAATAAAGCTATATGTGCACGTTTTCTATTATTTGTGAAATAAATTGATACTGGTAATGTTTGCCACTTCCTCTAAATGCTTATTTACTAATTATGGATGCCAAAAATTATTTTTGGAGATCCTGTGTTATTTCTGGTGCTCATTTATTATTTTGGGTAGTGCTTCGGTTCCACGAGACTGGTCTCGGTCTCGTCTCGGTCTCATCTCGAAATTCGAGACGAGACCGAGAACGAGACCACTATAGGTCTCGACTCGTCGAGACCGAGACTACCCCAGTCTCGGTCTCGTCTCGACGAGACGATGCACTAATTTTGGGTGTACTTTTACTAGGTGTGGTACCTATTTAATACTTCTGGTGACAAAAGTACATATGTATTTTACTGTTTAAAAAATATTTTTGTTGCTCGGCAAAAATATTCCTGGTATTCTGGTAATAGCATACTGATGCTCATTTATTATTTTTAGTGACGAAGTATTATTTTGGGGCCCAATAATTTAATTACCAGAAAGATTTGGTGCTCAAAAATTATTTTGGTCCTCATTTAAATTATTCTCGTTCTTATATACTGCGAAAGTAGCAGCGTTGTCAATAAAAGGTGGGATATTAATGATATTATACAGAGATATCGGTTATAACAACATCAGATATAATAATATATCGGTTATTAAAGCGAAAATATAATGTCGGGGCCAGAGTCAATATTAAATACATTGTGATACTGTTTATTTCGACATCGGATATTGTGACGGGCTGAAATTAGGTACACTATCGTATATAACGACGAGCAGTGGAAATTTTTGATACTTCTATTTAGTTGTTAACGCATCCTCGAACTACGAGCAGGTAAAAAATCGGCATGTCAAAACATCGCAGAGTTGAATATTTCTATATACAAGGAATTTAATGTAAGTACAGTATACCTACATATTTGGTAGTAAACATGCACTATTTTGTACGAATAAAAAACTATATTTTTCTTCAATCGAAATCAACACAAAATTAGCAACTTTACTGTTACACATTACATTACGTTTTTTAGGTGGAGGGCGGATTTTTTGGCCTAGGCCGAAAAGTTATTCTGGTACTGTTGGATGGGAACATTTGCATCATCGTATTCCTTGTTTTCTAGCAACGACTATAACATATTGAAATCGTGTATTATACGGCTGCAAACACAACGGGATAGCATAATTTTTCATCCGATTGGAGAAAAACGTTGCCTTTCTTTATTATAGCATGTTTGTTTATAGCGACGTACGGATATAACGACTGCATTCTTCCAGTCCTTTGGCTGTTATTATAAACGATATCTACTGTATATTGCAAATGTGTCCTGTTTTGTACAGAAACGACATGGCTTCATTGATTGTAATTATTTAAGCATCTGCCAATATGTCAAACAGCAACAGTTCACAACAAAAACCATAAAAATATGGCATAGTATTCGTCCTACCTTTTATTGGTAACGATAGTACATGTTCAATCCTATATTTTAAAGGAACTCATTAAAAGTATGTGATCGGTTTTCGAAAAATAATGCTTCAAAATATTGTATAGTACCAAAGAGCATATATGCTCTTTGATAGTACGTATTTTTAAAACTAGAGCTTTCCGAAAAACTGGTCCGCGATATTCTATTTTGGAATAGCAAGCTTAACATTTTATAATCTTTTTCCAGAAAAGCCTAAGACAAGAAACCCGCCTTCTCCTCCTTAATAATGGTGTATTTGTTAAATCTCTAGATGTAAAATTCGAGTAGTAATCGGCCAAGGCTTTAGGTTGTAGATGGTGTGCACGCACCCACCCACGTACAGACAGGTATGTTTATAAAAACTGTTTTTGAAATTCTTGCTCCTTCAAACGCATATTTCCACAATGTTGAATTTTTGCACAATACTTCTCCATATTGGTAGTATGAGAAAATAAAAATGGAAAACAATGCAACAGAGAATGTTTGTAACAGTACTTTTGATGTGTACACTTCACTCTGAAAGCATCGCTATGGAGAATAAGAAAATTTCGTTATATTCTACATAACTGGTCTAGCTCTTAAACTTAAACCGTAAAAAAATGTGTTTTATATACGCCGGTAGTACCTAATCTTTGTCTTAATCAAAATATCTCTCAACTTTATTTTATTCAAATATATTCACTTATTCTGCTATTTTCAACTACTACTATTTTAATACTGATATCGAGGACTGTACACTATACCCATAGCTATCGAGCTGCCTGTATACCAAGTAGGATGAGAAATAAAACCAAAGCCAAACACCCACAGTGTACAACTTCTATCGAAATCTCACGCTACTCAGTCACGTGTTATTGTTTTGAATTCTAGAGCGCCAAGTCAGAATCATAAGTACCGACTGTCATAAAACTAGGTTTACAAGCGAGATAACATTTCACAAACCAACAATATTGGTCAACATTTGCGTCGCTGTTTATAATCCTCATCTCATTAATAAATTACCAGACGACGAAGTAACCTTGATTGGGTAGATGCAATCTACTGCTAAATAAACGATTTTAAGCGGAAGTGAGACAGCGCTAGCACAGGTATTTTACCGAAAATAATGAGATAACTAATTCGTACACCTTATGCAATCAATAAAAAAAGTCTTACCAAACTTCAATGCATGGAAGTCGGCCTTCGGATTACTATCAGCGCTTATCAGGTCCAAACAACGGCTTCGGTATAAATAGAAGCGTGACGTTGTTCAATCGATAAAAAATGCGAATTTGCATTCGCACCTTGGCGATGACAAAGCCGCGAACAGCAGGTGGTGTTCTAGGACTAGGACTAGCAGAACCACTCAAAATCGACGCCAGCACAAGACTGAAGCTCCCGCTCTTCTGCGCCCACGTGACCCATGTAATAGTCCATTGTTGTGATTGTTGCGCTTGGGCAGCGCGGATTCATTTCATTGTTGTAGGTACTAATTGCGCACTAAACGTAGTAAGCATTGTATAGCAACTCCCCCATTCAGCAAGCTAAACAACAATTTAAATTTATTTAAATGATCTGCAAACGAACTACAGTTAGGGTTGGCACCTGATGAGGAGTAAATTCTGGGAGGCATAACAGAGTAAAGTGACCATTCATTCCGAATTTTGCGGGACAGTCCCGGATTTGACCAACGCATTCCGCGAAAGTAACCGTTTGGGAAAAGGAATTTTCTCATCAACTAGGATTTATATAAATGTAAACGAAAACGGAAATACATTCGATCAGTGCTTTATTATGATCAACTTATCAGAGAACGTTCTTCTTGATAAAAGTTCCTGCATCTTCTCACACTCAAAACGCACTTTGCAAAATGTAAATATCTCCTTTCGTATACGGGGGAGGTTCGATACTATGAAAATGGCTCAAGAATAAAATACTCATTTCTTTAAATACACAAAAATGTTATTTCATAAACTTGTTTAGTATTGAAAGGATATGTCAAAATACGAAGTCACGGCACTTACTTCCAAAATATATTTTTACTGGTTTTCCATATTTTTTCTTACCACTCTGTGTACTACAAAAATAAGATATTCCAAAGTTAACTTCCTACCGTAGCTATACGATAAGGATGTTCTGTCGAACTTGAGTTTAGCTCACCTAGCAACCAGAAAGTTACGTTAATCGAAATTAATGTTAGAAACATCATTTATTATGTCTAACATAAGAAAACAAATTGTACGTACATACATACATACTTTTCTGGCTCCACGTCGGGGCTCCTATATTTTGTTATAATTGACTCTGTTTATAATAGTCTTTACGTATGTAAATGGTTTTATGTTATAACAATAATTATTATTCTTTAGCTATTACGTCTGGATTTTACTATACTTTAGTTTATTTTCAATCAATTCTCTTTTAAAATGAATTTAAGTAACTCATTTACCCTTTTATAAATTATGAATGATCAATATTATTAAATATCTCTAGCTCCGGTAAAAAACATCTACTCTTAACTGAAAACACAGGTCGGATTCGCTCATTATCAAGACTGCTTTTATTCCTGAAAATTCATTTTTGTAATTTCATGGCAACTTGTATGTCTGTCACTGTCACTTTAAATTATGCAAGTGCACAACCAATTACAAATACCTCTTCGTTACGTTACTTGTCATTCAACAAATATCAAATAGTAAGTACCCCCTCTTTAAAGTTACTTCACTTCACTCTTTCTATATTTTTCTTTCAGTTATTACATAAATACCTGTAGCGTGTCACCTGTCCATGGACCTTGATATGCTCCTTTACCAAGCCAAATGCATCCGGTAGTCTCACAGAAATCTCCCAACGTTCAGACAAATCCCAGGACGAACTCAACCAAACACCAGGAACCGCAAATACTTCCCAGCCAAACACGACAAGGCACCTTCCACTTTTCTCTAACAGAACTGCCAAAAACTGATCAACAGCTAACGCCTTCCACGCCTCCCTTCCAAAATTCTCAAGCCACCGATGACCTAGTATCACAAACCTCGACTAGATGCAAGTTACGAAATGTCACTTCAACAACAAGCTTGTCGAATTAGAACTCCAGCAGATGAAAAACCTTCTATCCACACCACAAGACGCTTACTCTGCTAACAAACTCTACGTAAACCACTTCCAGAAAAACCATTCCCTGCTATCCAATTCATATGATGTAATTGACTGACAATAAACTTAGGTCTGCATCCAATTACAGACATTGCTTTTGTAGATTATAACTGTATTACATATTGCACTCTCACCACATCTTTAAATTTTGTTAAACTTTATTTTAATTCTCTTTTCCGAAATTTTAGTTTAATTCGCAACTCTTTACATTCCAAACAGATTAAAACTTTTTATAAAGAGTTTATTTTAGAAATTTAGCCACTTACAAAGGTATTACATGTTTTTTGTACCAAATTATTTTACATACTGATAAATATTATTATCTCCTTAGTGATCTTGTTTTGCATATATTTTAAAGTCCAACGCTATATCATCTGTATCATATTTATTTGAAACCCACTATGTTGAATTATATTTCTCGAATAGGTATTTGTCATTAATCCTCCACTTTATTTCAGATAATAATAAAATTATGTTAGAATGTTTCTGTTTCTTATATAGCATAATTCAATAATTGAATTTTAATTCTATTTTATTTCTTTACCAAATACATGAACTTGAAACACAAAAAATACTTGTAAAGCGAGGAGTAAGACAGGAAGATCCCGTTTCTCCGAAGTTATTCATACTAGCACTAGAAGATGTGTTTAAACAACTAAATTGGGAGAACAAAGGTTCAAACGTCGATGGTCGATATCTCTCACACCTCCGATTTGCAGACGACATTGTATTAATAAGTAACAATCTAAACGAGCTGGGCGACATGCTCTTAGAACTTAAAATAATGTCGGAGAAAGTGGGTCTAACAATGAATTTAAATAAGACCAAAGTAATGAAATCTGAAATAACACCAGTGAACATTGGCGATGTCACTATCGAAAACGTGAAAGAATACGTATACCTTGGTCATTTAATAAAGCTCGGAAAGGAAATCCAACAAGCAGAGGTGAACAGAAGAATCCGGATGACTTGGGCTGCCTCCGGAAGATTAATTTCAGTCCTCAAAAACAGTGACATCCCAATAAACCTAAAATCGCAAGTCTTCAACACCTGTATACTTCCTGTCTTAACCTACGGAATGGAGACAATGGAAGTGACAGTTAAATCAGCAAATAGACTCAGAACAACCCAAAGAGCGATAGAAAGAATCATTTTAGGCGTAAATCTCAGAGACCACATTAGAAATGAAGAGATACGAAGTAAGACAAAAGTGGAGGATGTCATGAAAAGAATAGCCACTTTGAAATGGAGTTGCTTGGGTCATGTCGCCAGGCAAGACGATATAAAATGGACTAAACATATATTAAACTGGCGCCCTAGAACACACAAAAGAGGTGTTGGACGTCCACAGAGAATATGGATAGACGATGTGAAAGAGAAATTGGGAAGAGGGTGGCAGCAAGTGGCAAGGGATAGATCAGAATGGAAAAGACAAGGGGAGGCTTATGTCCAGGAGTCGACGAAAAAAGGCTGCTAACGAAGAAGAAGAAGAAAGACCAAATACATATAAATAATTGCGATATCCTTCTAAGACTTAAATTTATCATTGTAATTTAATGCTGTATTCTTTTAACCTTTTTTTTAATTTGATATCAAACCCTTCCACTAAAAGTCTTCGTACCGTAAGGTGTGCAGCTTAAAATTTGTAATTTAAACATCAACAACAATTCAAAACAATTATAATTTTCCGTAATACACAGAGTAGCAAGAAAAAATTCAGGATGGTTTATAAATATGGCGATTAAAATAAATGGACGAGTGCTGACCTCAGTAGAAGTACATTACAATAAAAATTAATTGGATTAAGGCTGTTGCAGACTTTAGAAAACCACTAGCTAAATCAGTAAGAATGCGATAAATGTGATTAACATAACCAAACAACTGTTTTTGCTCTTGCATTTTATTTTTTTATGCGTCTTATCGCAATCACCTGTCCGAATTTTGTTGAGATAAGTTTATTCGAGTGATCGTTTTTTAATTTTGATGGAATTATTATTAATGTCTGACGTATAGTTTATTATGCAATGGTGTTCTGTTTGATGTTCTCTAACTACTCTTAAATTTAATGACCATACTTATGAATCACCCTGTATAAGAAATAAATCAGTTGTTTTTTCGAAGTGGCTCTGACTCATATTTGACACCTTACTTCAATTCTAAACAACTTTTTCAAATAACATAGTTTAAAGAAATAAAAGTAGCTTTTATTCTTGCGCCATTTTCATATTTTCTAACCTAAATTTTGCTCTGTGCATTTTTCATTTGAGAAGATACATAGACTTATCAACAATAAAATTTTCTGATAAATGGATAATAAAAAAGTTTTTTACTATCGACCAGAAAATATGCAATTTCTGGAGAATTTTTTTGCCAGAAAGTAACGTTTTGCCGGTCAAGATCGGAAAACGGGCATCAGGGACCGGTAATAGCTATTTACGTTATTAGACCGGTAGCAACATTTTTATGGCCGCGCCAATACTTTGGCAAGGCCATAAAAATGCTACCGGTCGTGTATCGTATAAGATTTTTTAGGATACGAGTCCGGTAGATAAAATTTACCGGCCGGTAGTTCTACTACTGGTCTAGGCCGGTAAATTTTATCTACCGGACTCGTTTGTAACTATGTAAACGCTAGTTACCAATGCAGTATCCTAAAAAAGCTTTTGCCGGTCCCTGATGCCTTCGTTGCTATGGAAACAAGTTTGTGCTATTGTTTGGATAAGTCAAATAATAGATACTAATGTCATTTTTTTTTGAGATTTCGAAAGTGAATTCGCAAGTTTGAAAGTTCCTGAAAGAGGAGCTTCAAATACGATAGACAGCCGTAACTAAATTAACCCCAAAGAGTTGACATAATCACAGTATAATTTCCAAAAGTTCAGGCAAAAGAGCACGCCATCTCAACCTGTGAACTACGCAGAGGCAAAACTCTTCTAACGTATGGAATGAGGAAGAAGAATAGTATAGGCAAATGTCGTCGCGCTTGAGTGAAAAGGGCGGCTTGAGGGCTTAGAAATTAGTGCTTTCCACTTGAAGGAAAGCGGATAGTCTTCGTTTCGATTGAGATTATGAGGGGGTTTGTAAATCTCAATGAATTTTTAGATAATAAAAGTTTCATCGAAATGATCTTATGGCCTGTATCGCTTTGGTGTTCGGGGATGGCTGATGATGAAACGAGATCCAACCTGAGGGAACGCTGATGTTCAGCGTTGCCGATGTTCAGAAATAATTTTTACTGAACGACCTGTTTCACTAATGTATACAGCATTACAGGAGCAAGGAACTCTATAAATACCTTTAGATGACATGGTGTTTAATTTATCTTTGGGTGAAGGAAGAACGTGTTAGATCCTGTGCTGTCTAGGACAAGTCGGCAAGGCCACCTGCCCGCAATCATCTCGGCGCGGCCAAGTGGGCTCAAGCCAACTCGGCGCGAGCCAACTGGGCACGAGACAAGTGAGCGCGAAACCTAAGCATACAGGGTCCGGCAACGATGCGGGGGTGGAAGGTATTTCTGGCATTTCTTGCGAATTCACGTTCGAAATCTCAAAAAAAATTATGACATTAGTATCTATTATTTGACTTATCCAACCAATAGCACAAACTTGTTTCCATAGCAACGAAGGCATCAGGGACCGGCAAAAGCTTTTACCGGTCCCTGATGTCCGTTTCTGATCTTGACAGGCAAAACGTTACTTTCTGGCGAAAAAATTCTCCAGAAACTGCATATTTTCTGGTCTGTAGTACAAAACTTTTTAATATCCATTTATCAGAAAAATTTATTGTTGATAAGTCTATGCATCTTCTCAAATGAAAAATGCACTGAGCAAAATTTAGGTTAGAAAATATGAAAATGGCGCAAGAATAAAAGCTACTTTTATTTCTTTAAACTATGTTATTTGAAAAAGTTGTTTAGAATTGAAGTAATGTGTCAAATATGAAGTCAGAGCCACTTCGAAAAAACAATTGATTCGTTTCTTATACAGGGTGATTCATAAGAATGGTCATTAAATTTAAGAGTAGTTACAGAACATCAAACAGAACACCATTGCATAATAAACTATACGTCAAACATTAATAATAATCCCGCCAAAAATTAAAACATGATCACTCGAAGAAAGTTATCTCAACAAAATTCGAATAGGTGATTGCGATAAGACGCATAAGAAGAATTTAAATAAAACCCAAGAGCAAAAAACAGTTGTTTGGTTATGTTAATCACATTTATCGCACTCTTACTGATTTAGCTAGTGGTTTTCTCAAGTCTCCAACAGCCTTAATCCAATTAATTTTTATTGTAATGTACTTCTACCGAGGTCAGCACTCGTCCATTTATTTTAATCGCCATATTTATAAACCACCCTGCATTTTTCTTGCCACTCTGTGTATTACGGAAAATTATAATTGTTTTGAATTGTTGTTGATGTTCAAATTGTTTGTTATTACAAATTTTAAGCCCTACACCTTACGGTACAAAGGTTCAGGATTATGTATTGTAATGATTTTTAGTGTAAGGGTTTGATATCAGATTAAAAAAGGTTAAAAGAATACAGCATTAAATTACAATGATAAATTTCAGTATTAGAAGGATATCGAAATTATTAATATGTATTTGGTAAAGAAATGACAGAATTAAAATTCAATTGAATTATGCTATATAAGAAACAGAAACATTCTAACATAATTTAATTATTATCTGAAATAAAGTGGAGTTAATGACAAATACCAATTCGAGAAATATCATTCAACATAGTGGGTTTTAAATAAATATGATACAGATGATATAGCGTTAGACTTTAAAATATATCCAAAACAAGATCACTAAGGAGATAATAATATTTATCAGTATGTAAAATAATTTGGTACAAAAAACATGTAATGCCTTTGTAAGCAGTTACATTTCTAAAATAAACCCTTTATAAAAAGTTTTAATCTGTTTGGAATGTAAAGGGTTGCGAATTAAACTAAAATTTGCGAAAGAGAATTAAAATAAAGTTTTAAAAGATTTAAAGGTGTTAGAGATGGTAATGAGGAAGAAAATAGATGTGGTGAGAGTGCCATATGTAATACAGTTATAATCTACAAAAGCAATTTCTGGAATTGGATGCAGACCTAAGTTTATTGTCAGTCAATTACATCATATGAATTGGATAGCAGGGAATGGTTTTTCTGGAAGTGGTTTACGTCGAGTTTGTTAGCAGAGTGAGCGTGGTGTGGTGTGGATAGAAGGTTTTTCATCTGCTGGAGTTCTAATTCGACAAACTTGTCGTTGAAGTGACATCTTGTAACTTGCATCTAGTCGAGGTTTGTGACACTAGGTCATCGGTGGCTTGAGAATTTTGGAAGGAAGGCGTGAAAGGCGTTAGTTATTGATCAGTTTTTGGCAGTTCTGTTAGAGAAAAGTGGAAGGTGCCTTGTCGTGTTTGGCTGGGAAGTATTTGCGGTTCCTGGTGTTTGGTTGAGTTCGTACTGGGATTTGTCTGAACGTTGGGAGATTTCTGTGAGACTACCGGATGCATTTGGCTTGGTAAAGGAGAGTATTGAGGTTCATGGACATGTGACAGGCTACAGGTATTTATGTAAAAAGTGAAAGAAAAATATAGAAAGAGTGAAGTGAGGTATTTTTAAAGAGGGGAGTACTTACTATTTGATATTTGTTGAATGACAAGTGATGTAACGAGGAGGCATTTGTAATTGATTTTGCACTTGCATAATTTAAAGTGACAGTGACAGACGTACAAGTTGTCACGAAATTAAACAACATTTTATTTTTTAAGATGCTCGCTCTGTAGATATTTCTCCGAAGTTTTATACCAGGTAGACATATAATCTGCAACAGATGGTTTTTTAGTTATAACGGCAACAGACAGAGAGACAAACAGACAGACAGACGGGACCGTGCTTTGTACGAAACGGACAGCTACACGAAGAGCTTTCAATAAAAGTGTTCAAACATGTGAATGCCAAGAACAATTTTGCAAACTTAAAAATTGCCCTCGCACACAATTCTTTAACATAGGTCAACGAACAAAGACGCGTTTTAAAACAAAATTACTACCACAAAGCTGCCTCTTATCGTGACGACTACAGATAGCGACAGCAACTGAACAGAAAACTATTTCGCAATAAAAACTTTTAAAATATTACCTAACTTTATACTAATTACAGTAATTACGTTAGGATAAATTCCACATGTAACTAAATTATCACTAATTGCCTCTTGTTGCATAGATGCTATATAATATATTTAAGAAAATCTTTCCAAAACAACTCTACAGTATCGAGAGTATAACGTGTTGCCTAATTCATGAGATCAATTTTATGTTGCCGTTTTTGCATAAGGAGAGATCATAACATATAATGTTCTCTAGCATAAGTAAATAATAATAGTGTTCATTTCAGACAATGCTTTTTTACGGTAAACATCTTAGAAAAATTTTGTATTTAATAAATTATTCTTATAAACTTGAAAAATGTGCTAATATTCCTTCACTTTGTTAATTCTTTTTAGCATTTACTACTTGCAATTATTATGCAACACTAAATTTTAAAATAACTGATCACAACTTTAGTTGTAGAGAAATCTGCTGGAGAAAATAATATTAAAAAACTAGAAACTAAATTTTATAATGAATTGTAATAAGTTGCACATCGATAAATATACTTTTGCTTGCATTCCATTTCTCTTTTAAATTAAAATTGAGTTTTAAAAACCTCATCATATTGTAATGAACAACGGACTATTTATTATTATTATTACTTATTAAATTGCAATAATGAAATATAAATTAAATTTATTTGCTCAACACATATTAAATGATAATGTTTAAATTCTTGGGTGATTCTATCTGCTTCTTAAAAATTCGGCAATTTGACTCTTTATTTATTGTTTAATTAATCAGCCAGATGTTATGCCCTTTTTATTAATTATCGTAAACTCATTATTATAATGACTAGCTCTGGGAACATAAAAAACTATCCCATCAGGTTAGGTCTCTACAATAATTGGTCCTATGACAACTTTGTTAAATAGTATTAGGTCCAATGCAAACCACTGAAATTCGATATCAATATAACCTCAAATTAATCCATGCGCCTTTGCTATTATAAAGACCTTTACAAACAAATTGATATCTACATAGGTAATTGAATTCAATATTTTATAATCAAATAAAAAATCTCTTTATTTATTGAACATGTAACTATAACAGAGCTTTTAGATTCTTTGGTAACAGTAGCCACCAACTCATCCAAGTAGATTATTTAGTCGCACTCAGATCAGTAAGCCGTTGGATCCAACAAAGCAAGACACACCAGGGTCCTTCTGTGACTACTGCAACTTTCCGTCTGCTTCTTACGACATCCTCTGAGTCACCAAACTCCTACCGCAGCAACAATGCGTCCCCTGGTGTCTATATGATACTCCATACCAACTCTTATTGATTTGTCAAATTCGGAAGGGCCCCAAACAACTCCAAAATTACTAGCATGAGCACTCAAATCGACTCAAGTCCATGCCAATACCACCCAACACAATAAAGCAGTGATTATGGGCAATCTTAAATTTAATTCTGAGCACTTTGTATATAAAATCTGAGATCCAACAACAAATTTATTGATGGTGCCCCTGAAGGATTTTTTATTACTTATCTTCTAGTTACATTTTTTTTTATACGTACATATTTGATTTCTAAATTATATTAACAAACTGCCATATTTTGGCAATTCAAACAAAGCACCTTTTTGAAAAGATTTCTAACCATCATATATATTGTATATGAATAGCGAAGTATTTATCTCAGTGTGTTTATTTATCTTTCCACTATTTCTGTATTTTCTAATTAAAAGCAATATAACATGTTATAAGCTAATAATTATGAAAAGGCTCGTCACTTTAAAACACTCTGAAGTTGTTATTGCAAGAAAGTTCTTAATTCTCTAGACATTTACAAATACAAAACTAAGAACAAAATTTGAAGTTACAAGAATAAAACAAGATATAGTTTTTGCGCTTTCTATTATTGTTTTACCATTCGATTCCTTATGCAATAAACTTATAATTACAATATATTCTTATAATTTATCATTAATAAATAAAATATACATGTATTCTTACAATAGCGTATCTACAAAAAATATACTCGTATTTTCGAATACAATTATTTAATTGTAACAGCAAATCTCAGGAGGGGCACAATAGTCATCACGACAATAAAGGCAATAAAAGGTTTAAAACTAAACGACGAATTGCAAAGATCTCCTCGACAGAAACACATTAGGACTCTCTTCGACTGCCACTTCGTGTAAGCACAGCGATCTTCACTATCAGACGGTCCTCTTTGAAGACATATCCTTTGAGTCGCTACACCATACTCTGTAAAATTAAGTACCTAACAATTAAACGTTGTAATAAGTAATTGGTACGAAATTATAGTACAGGTTTTCAGTTATTTCCCCATCCCAAGTTTTTGATACCAGAATGGCAGGATGTTTTTGAACAGCAGTTAAAATAGCAGGGAAATATATTTATGGCAGTTGAATCGCACAGCTAATTTTTATAACATGCGGATTTACTATACTAAAGGCGTAATTAGTCTGTATACACTTTCCTAACGATTTGGTAATTGAGTACTATAGGCAACCAATTATACATAAAAAAGAAATTACATATCGCGGCAGAATTAGCACTGTAAACAACAAAATGACAATAAATAAGGATATAACAACTTAACTAAAGCACCAATTACTAATCGATATCAGATTTCGTGATGTCACAGGTATCAATCACAAAAAGTGAGGTTACAAACACGTAATTTATGACGAGCATTGCAATACCTGCCCAACAATTTCTAATAAGTGAAGATATATTAATCGCAGATTTTAAATGAAATAAATGTATTCTGCATGAAGAAAAAACAACAATACAGGATTATTCAACTTGGATGCTCATCATTAGGATTTCGAAAATCGATTAAATTAGGGAAAGTTGTATGTTCTAATGCTGAATTATATTAAAAAAAGAAATTAGAGCTAGCCGCTTTAGTTTTTGTGTTATTTCCAAAAAGTAAAAATTTGGTTCTTTTGTTGTACAAATGCACTAAAGTAGGTTCCCATTGACGAAGGGTTGGTTCACACATCATCCCAAGAAGTATTGAAGCTATCAATGAGGGTTGAGTTAAGAACTTGTGGTGCTCTTAGCAAATAACACCTTGTATTTAATTAGCTTCCCCTGACATACCGTCCTGCCCCCTTTGTCCCAACTGCAATCTAGCCTTGCAGTCTTTATTTCATATCGCTGGGGTCGTGTAGCTTTTCAAATAATCAAAACATGCGATTTGACACCCCTTGACGGAATTTTAGCTTTTCTGTTTCAATTAAGCGATGCCCTAGCTTCCGTGGAGCGGTGCGAGCTTGTTTTGGTCGTAAGTACCGCCTTAACATATAACAGACTGTACAAAATTTTATAGTTTTACTTCGGTACAGTCTGCCGAAGCGTTACTTTCGGTCCAACCGTGTTTACTAATTTGCAATTTTTGCCGCAACCGTTCAATCAATACTAACCAAACCAGAATTATATGTGAGGTCTCATAAAACTGCATAACTTTGTGAAGAAAGTAACCTCTTTGGCGTTAAAGAAACTGCAGTTTAGTGAAGGTGTCCCACCGGATGGATGTAAACATGCCATCTCTAGAGCGATATAACCTATCAGGATCATTTTTGCGCCAGTTTGTATGAAATATTAATGCGAAAAACTTAAAAGCGTTTGGGCAAGATTGGTCGTTTTCTTTGTATGTGTTTTTGGATTTGTATTCATCCTACCAGCAATAGCCATTAACCGGCAGCGTAACTACGGAGCACGATGGTGTAATGGTACAGAGTTGGGTTGATGAGCTTAATGCCACGAGTTCGAAACTGAGTACCGAATGTTTTTTTTTAATTGTTGAAAGATTGGGATCCAAATGTCTATCCATTATCACCTTTTAATGTGACGTATTCTGTCCTCGCACTGAAGGCACCGTTTGCAAAGAGCGGATGACAAAACCACTGCATCCCAACACTGTGCCGATGTATCGATAAGATGTTTGCACCGTCTCACCTTGTTTATAATTACTGCGAGGTGACGTCACGCCCCATTAAAATATTTTCAAGGCATGTCAATTCCGTGTAAAGCTCTTCAAAGAATTTTTAAAACTGCATCGCAAAAGAAAGTCTGTCCCAGTAGTCTGGGAGCTCAACGACGAATGCGATTATGAGCAAAAACGAATAATTTTCGTTTGGCCTATGGGATCTTCTCGAACACGAGTACGAGCTTCCACATAGCGCAAGTGGTCCGTCCCAGACTACTCGCGAATGGTTATATTCGCGAATAAACGTGATATACCTATGACCCGCTTAACCTCGTAGTTTGTCAATTACTACATGCCTGTAATTTTTAATTAATTAAAATCAAAATTAAACGCTATCCGCTACACCGTCCAACCGCGATGGACGTCAAAATTTTGTTAAGTTTAGCGTTGACAGTTTAAACACAGCAGTTACGCGGGTAATTTGAAACCCTAGTAAATTAAGTTGAGCGAGGCATCAACGTCCAATGAAAGCCTGCTTTGATCAAAGTTATAGTTCTATTTCAAGTTTTTATAAAAATATTTTCCGTGACGTCTCCAAAATACAAAATCACGTAATTATACATATTTTGATTACATAATTTTTATAACGTTTACCAAATGTTTGCAGTGAGCCATGAACTATAAAGAAAATGTTACTAACATTGCAGTTTTCTATAGTAAACTGTCTATAATCAGAGAAGAAGGCGAATCAAACTGAATTTTGAACTATATTCTTGTTTATATTTGACGTTGACATATATCAAAATATAAATGTATCGAAAGCCATAAAGGTAACAGCGTCAGCAATTATGGTTTAACGTTATATTTCTTTAAATGAACCTTTATTTATATATCTATAGTTATTAAGAAGTCTGGTTATCAACTATAGGCCTATTTCAATTTTGTCCTCTTTTTCAAAAATATTCGAAAAAATCATCTACAATTTCTTATTTTTTAACCTTAAACGTTTCATTATTCCTGAACAACATGGCTTTTTTCATGGACGCACTGTAGAAACAAATATGTTAACTTACACAGATTTTATTCTGAAGGGAATGAACGAAGGTGTACAAGTTGACTCTGTTTACACGGATTTTAGCAAAGCCTTCGATAAAGTTGACCACAATATTTTGATGATGAAGTTATTGAACGCTGGAATTCATGGCAATTTATTTCGTTGGCTTTGTTCTTATATTCGTAATCGGTCTCAATCAGTACTTGTAAACGGATTTCATTCCAAATATTTTTTAGTCACTTCCGGCGTGCCGCAAGGTAGCCATCTTGGCCCCCTGCTGTTTTCTTTTATTTATTAATGATATCAATTCTGTATTTCGCTCCTGTAAATTTATTCTTTACGCGGACGATCTGAAATTGTACATTTGTGTAAGGGGTAAGGATGATTGTGAACGTCTCCAATCTGATTTAAACGAGTTGTATAATTATTGTCTTCGTAATAAAATCGCTCTTAACCCTGATAAGTGTCAATATATATCTTTTTTCCGAATTCGTTATCCTATTAATTATCAGTATAAGTTAGGTGATTGTACTCTAAAAAAGGTTGATATCATAAAGGATCTCGGCATACTTGTTGACTCTAAACTATCTTTTCACTCTCATTTCGATAGAATCGTAAACAAAGCCTTTCGTATGTTGGGTTTTATCTTTCGAGTTGGTCATGATTTTACTAATGTTAACACTATTATTACTTTATATTTTGCTTATGTCCGCTCGCACCTGGAGTATGCATCGCCTATTTGGAATCCGAATTACAAACGTTTTATTAACTTAATTGAGAATATTCAAAAAAAATTTACAAATTCGTGCGATACCGCTTTAATGCTGAGCTTAATTTCACTTCCCTTGAGAAAAGAAGAAGATTGAGAGATTCTATGGCTTTCCACAAAATTCTGAACGGTGGTTATGATTCAATCGATTTATTATCACTAATTTCTTTAAATATTCCGTCATATCCCACGAGAACGGCTAATTTGTTTTTAGTCCCGCATGCAAGTACAAATTACTTATTTTATTCGCCTATTATTCGAATGATTAGATCTCAGAATATCATTTCCCATGCTGACATTTTCACAAATAATGTAAAAAAATTTAAAAAAGAACTTTCTATGTTTTTAAGATAAAATATTTGTTATATATGTACATACTTATAGGATTACTATTACTTACATATTTTCATATAATTTGGTCTAGGGAATACAACTTTAAGTCCTTGAGTATAATTATTTAATAGTTACTTCGCTGTCAATAATTTTGTTTTCGATTTGTTTTGATCATTATAGTTTATTTATAAGGAGACTTTTTTAGGAATACACTGTCAACTGCATTTACTATTATTATAATTTTTACTATATTTATTATTATGTGTATTTTTGTTTGTTCTCTCTTGCAAATAAATAAATAAATAAATAAATTAAGTAAAAAACGACTTCTAGGATTGGACCGTTTCATTATTGAGGTCGATGAACTCAACGTTTCGCCCACTTTCGTAAGGAACTTCATCAGGAAGAAAAAGCAAAAAGGGCACGATAACTCAACGTGTTAACCACACCAGAGGCGAAACTTGCAAGGGAAGGGATAGAAGAGCACGGTAACTCAAGTGTAAACCACATCAGAGGCGAAACTCGACCCTTCTATCCCTTCCGTTGCAAAAGAGTTTCGCCTCTGGCTTGGTTAACACGTTGAGTTGCCGTGCTCTTTCGTCGAATCCCGGAAGTCGTTTTTTACTTAATGACAATGGCGGGGTGAAAGCCTCCGAAGTTATTTATAGTTATCTTCATGGCTTTAGATACATTTCTATTTTGACATACGTCAATGTCAAATATAAACAGCAATGTAGTTCAAAAGGTAAATCTACTTATTGATTCGGGTTTTTTCTCAGATTATAGTTTTTTAATATGAGAAATAGACAATCCACTGCTCTACGACTTTTTGTAGCTGGCGGAGTGACAGAAAACGTCAACATAACCTATAAGGCTTGGTATGTATTATGATGTATTAGCTGCAACCTCTTTTACCTAACGGTGTAGAGGCTGGTTTTGGTTAAAACTTTTAATATCGCGATTTCTCAATTTCAAAAAGAAACTTAATACGGTTCTCGGCACTAAAGTTCCTTTTTATCCCTCATGTGGTTTATTTGCTTCGGCCCTACGGGTCTCTGCAACTGAATTCCACATTCATGGTAAAAAATTAAGTTTAATTGCCAAGGTCTACAAATAACTATTACTGTACTAGATATTCTACAAAATCTTTCTTTCCGTAGCGTTGGAGAGTCAAACACACCAAAATACATTGGAAACCACGTACAACCTTGTACACATTTTTTATTGTATTTCAGATTCGTAAAATGTATTTCAGGATGTATCAGTTGTATTTCAGATTTGTAAATTGAATTTCAAGAGGTATTAGTTGTATTTTAGATTTGTAAATTGTATTTGTGGAGGTACCAGTCGTATTTCAAATTGCTATATTTCAGAAAGTATCAGTTGTATTTTAGATGTGTAAATTATGTTTCAGAATGTATCATTGTATTTCAGATTTGTAAATTGTATTTCAGAAGGTTATCAATTCTATTTCCGATTTTTAAATTGTGTTCCAGAAAGTATCGGTTGTATTCCAGATTATTACACTCTATTTCACGAGGTATCAGTTGTATTTCAGATTTGTAGATTGTATTTCAGAAGATTATCAGTGTTATTCTCATTTGTAAATTGTGTTTCAGTAATTTTCGGTTGTATTTTAGAATACTACATTGTATTTCGCGTTATACTGGTTAATATTTCAGGGGGCATCAGTCGTATTTCAGATTCCTAAAGTGTATTTCAGAAAGTATAGTTGTATTTCAGATGTGTAAATTGTATTTCAGAAGGTATCATTTGCATTCGGATTTTTAAATTGTATTTCAGAAGATTATCAGTTGTATTTCTGACTGTAAATTGTGTTTCAGCTGGTATCGGTTCTATTCAGAATACTACATTGTATTTCGCGTGGTACTGGTTAATATTCAGATTTGTAAATTGTATTTCAGACGGTATCAATTGCATTTCGGATTTTTAAATTGTATTTCAGAAGATTATCAGTTGTATTTCTGAACTGTAAATTGTGTTTCAGCTGTATCGGTTCTATTTCAGAATACTACATTGTATTTCGCGTTGTAGTGGTTAATATTTCAGATTTGTAAATTGTATTTCAGAAGGTATCAATTGCATTTCGGATTTTTAAATTGCATTTCAGAAGATTATCAGTTGTATTTCTGAACTGTAAATTGTGTTTCAGCAAGTATCGGTTCTATTTCAGAATACTACATTGTATTTCGCGTGGTACTGGTTAATATTTCAGATTTGTAAATTGTATTTCAGGAGGTATCAGTCGCATTTCAGATTCCTAAGGTGTATTTCAGAAAGTAAAAGTTGTATTTCAGATGTGTAAATTGTATTTCAAATCGTATGAATTGCATTTCAGATTTGTAAATTGTATTTCAGAAGGTTTTCAGTTGTATTTCAGCTTTGTAAATTGTGTTAGAAAGTATAGGTTATATTTCGGATTCCTAAATTGCATTTTACGAGGTATCAGTTGTATTTCAGATTTGTAAATTATATTTCAGGATGTATCAGTTGTATTTCAGATTTGTAAATTTGTACCTATTTCAGAATGTATAGGTTGTATTTCCTAAATTGTATTTCGCGAGGTATCAGTTGTATTTCAAATTTGTAAATTGTATTTCAGAAGGTTATCAGTTGTATTTCAGATCTGTAAATTGTGTTTCAAAAAGTATCGGTTGTATTTCAGATTACTACATTGTATTTCACAAGGTATAAGTTGTATTTAATTTGTGAATTATTGTACTGCAGATGAAACAATTGAATGTCAGCAACGTCAACTGTACTTAAGAAATAGTAAATTGTATTTCAGAAAGCGTTAATTTGTTCATTTGTGTCTATCTTGGCTTAAAAAACAAGCATTGTTAGTTGCTAACACTGGAAGAACTCTAGTATGTTTTAAAAAGAGATGTTCCAAAACACTATTAAGCTATACTTCTTTCTTATTCTTGAAGCTAAGATGTATCATGTGTTCAAAAAAAAAAACTCATTTAGGGTAGGCCTTGGAAAGAAAGATAGAAAATTTAGTCATGTCTTAACTTAAGTCTCTAGGTGAATGTCAATGTCAGATTGCAATTTGTTTATGAACACATCTGTCACTGTGACAGGTAAAAGTTTACACTGCATTAAGTTTAATTGTATTAAGCAAAGAGGAAATAAGATGGCATGTACACAACAACAACGAGTGTTAATAATCATAACGGTCAATAACAATTGTTTTTGTTAATTGTTTTGTATATTTTTAGGAAACTAATTCAAGGTCAAGATGTAATTTAGTTCTCTCTGACTTGGTAGTTCATTTGCATCAATGGGTATATCTCAAGTTACGGCAAACAATTTGATCATCGCATGCTGCGAATACGTTTTCTTTTTGGAACACACGATATAATAGCATGGAGTACATCCATTATTTTCTTTTTTAGTAGAATTAAAGCTCTCCTATTGCAAACCCTTTAAGAAATAAATTTTCAATTTAAAAAGGTTTCTTACTGCGCACTGCTCCTTCAGCCAATAATACACGTAAATTTGTTTCCAAATAAGTTTCTATTCAGCAAATTCTTTGTTGTAAGCTACATAAATAAAGTTTTCAATAAAAATCATCGTAAATTTCGAAATTCCAGGATAACACTCAATTATTTACAAATTTAACATCTTGTTTAATAATGCCTAATTATATTCTCATGGAAAGAAAATTTGGCAACAATTTGTCCAAATTAAGTGAGATATTCAACATTCATGAAATTTTTCCAATAAAAATATCTTGATCATCATTTAGAACTTATAATAATAAATTTTCTTGCTAGGTATCTAAAGATGAAACGTTCCAAGATTGTTTAAAAAATACATGGCGCTACATTTTAAAAACCAGCAAGCAGTTTAAAGCGTAATATTTTTTTCAAAAATGCAAAAATATTGAGCAATACTATGTAAATTTAGCCAAATTAACACAATTAATCGAAAATCATTCGAATACCTACATGTATATGTTTGCCATTATTCCTGTGAATAACAAAATTTCCCTATTGTGGTTTTTCACTATTTAGTAACTTTGCCAAAAATCATTTTGATTGAAGATTAAAATCCAATTAAATGCCAAGGAACGTAAATACAATTAGAAATTTAGAACTTGCATTAATTAAAATATTAAAAACCACGTTGGCTGCTCTTAAAATAGAGTAAATACACTAAATTTATTCTTTTAAAACTACTGCTCTACTTAATAAATATTAAACCAAATTTATTTTAGTAGCTTGATTAGTTGTTTACGCGAGAAATAAATTCTCTAATAACAATAGATTTACCGTACAATCTACTTTCATTTATAACAGAATACTTATTGCTGAGAAAAGAGAAATTTTATTGTAATTATAGCTAGTAATTAATTCAACATCTTTAACAGGTCATGCAACACTTCTTATTAAAATTGTACTAGTGCTCTATTATTTCCCGTTGACTTGTTTGTTTCTGGTATTTTTTAACATGCTAACTGCAATTAACACCAACATTACCGTTTCAGATTAGAATTACTAACGAAAACAACCTCAGCGCCACCTAGATCAACTTTTTTAACAACCTTGCTTTGTTTCACGAATTTCCGGATATTTGGGAATAACGGTAACATCGAGGAACATAAATATTCATTCGTCGACCATCAACCACAAAACATACCTTCTTTAAGGTCATTTTCGCTCTCCACTATTTTTCCGCACCACCCTGATGCGCAAGGACTAGTTTCCAACCCCCGTTCGTGTTCAACGTCAGTCGCGTTAAATGGGAAAGGGTCTTTGCAAGTTCCGAGTTCTCCTCGGGATCGACAGACGAAACATCTTCGCAAAACTCCTAAAATAAATTTGTGTTCAAAATTAAATTGCAATAGTCACGTTAATATTGACGTAATTTCTTGGGAAATTTCAATGCCTGGTTAGTCACTAAACCTGAATAGGAGGAGAAGCTTACCGTCGCTGGGCCGAGTGTAGAAGATTAAAAATATCACAGAAACTGATAGTACACCCAATATATTCATCTTAGAGTAAAACATATGCGGCAGTATTCAGTCTTCTGTTGCTTTACTGGCAGACATTTTAGCTCGACTGCATACTTTCTCTTCGCAAGAATGTTGACTTGTGAATGTCAATGACCACGGTCCTTGGCCACTGTTTCGTGGTTACAGACGTTTACAGTTTAGGTTTGTTGCTTTAATAAAGTAGTTAATAACATTTTTGTATGTCCATAACATATTTTGTTGGTTGTGCGAACAATTTAAAACTATTCGATTACAATTCATACTGTTGTACACGATTTAAAAGAGAGTTGTGTAAGTTAAGGTAAAGGACGCAGGATAAACTCTAGATATGATATAAGTATGTATTATCCCATTCAGAATTTGGAAATAAAAATTGTTTATTATTAAGAATTTCAATATTTTATTAAAAGACCCGTTTACTACATATATAATTTTATAATGTACGAAAAGAATCAACACATAAAACTTGAAATAAATTAATAATAATAAATTATTAGTTTTTGGACAACATTTTCAAATCCCGTATTATTTGTGTTTACGACATATTTTGCAGTTTGTACCTCGATATGGTTTTCAGTTTAGAGAGCCATGTGGTCATTGTTATTAAATAGTAGAATCTAAACTTTCTACAGATACAGATACGAGCATTTCCAAAAATACCAAATTCAAGGTCTTATTTGATACATCTAATGTCGGAATTTCTCTCCAAACCGACGCTAAAATAAATGATTGATGTCATTGTTTAAAAATGGGACAATCTAATAGCGACAGTCAGATGGTCGTTTTAAATAACAAAAACTAAAAAGTTCGACTTTTTAAATTAATTTTCAGAATTTTATTGAATTTATTCTACCAGTTTATTATCATTTCATATACAGCCTCGAAATTGGCGCACACGAACTGTAGAATGGTATTATATACAAGTTTTATTGTTCGGGTTATCGTGGTTTTAAGAATCTAAAAATTGTAGAAAAACAGTCTTCGATCTTAATTCTAAATGTATAATTAGATAGTTAAAGTTAATCCACGATAAATGTTTAAAAACAAAAAGGGTTCAAACTATAATTTTGAAAAATAATGTACACGATTTGCTCAAAATATTTTCTACTAAACGTAAATGTGGACATTGCGGTAGCGCTCAAACAGAGTTTCGTACAACCTTCGGAATTATTTTTAGAGATTCCCAAAACATTTGGTCCTGTAACAGACTCATATTAGCCTCTGATGATATGTAGAAAAAATATTTTAGGCAACCCCATAAAAAATCGCCGACGGTAATCTGGTGCCGATTCAGGTATTAACCAACAATGAATGTGAAATAAAGGGCCGCCTTATGGTACATAATTGCTATTTATGTGGTAAGCTTAGTAAATTAGCCTTTATGGGCGAGCCAGATAATTTGCAGGGTGAGCGACGTAGGAGCCCCAATAAAGGGTAATTGCAAGTGAGCCGCGTACAATGTTTTATTTTCTCTTCCTGAAAATCCCAAAAGTTAATATTAGTCATTATTAAAGGATGTGTTTATTAGAAAACAAGGTGCTTGTAAAGTCAATATTTTACCGGCACCGTGCCTGTAAAAACTCATTTACCGAGTCAGTTTAGACGACAGTAAACGACCTTTTAACAAGCCAATAGGAAATAAAATCACATTTTCCCACAAATTTAGAGGTACTTCGTTTAGGAATTGCGGGAGGCTTTATTACTGCAAATCATTTTTTAGCGTCTTCTTGGTTAGACACATTGTAGATAAATTATTAAAAAAGGGGCAATGAGATCTATAGAATTAAAGAAATAGAAGGTCACGCTTACATATCGATCATTTAATAATCCACCCCATACATATGATTTCTAGCTCTTGTTGAATATTTTTTTAATGTTTTTAGATTGTCAAAATTACGATAACTCAAAAAGTATTTGACTATTTGAAAAACCATAAAGAGACGTTTTGTTCAGTTTTTGTTATATATAATCGTTTTACAGTCCGTGTGCGCTAATATCGAGACACACTATATACGACAACTGATAAATGTTATTTGTATATTCAAATGTAACAATAGAAAGAGCGTTGCACTAAAATAGAAGCATTAATATGTATTTCCCACGGCCACATACGGAAATGGCAGTTTCTATACAGTAAGGTAGCAGCGAAAAATTACAATATCATTCAACCGGTCGTTATCATAATGAACGTATTTGTTTAGAAAATAATGCACAATTTAAAGTAATACAGTCGGCTAAATATGTCATTTTAACTTAAAAACTACTTAAAGTATGCCATTTTAACCTAAAAAGTACTGACATTCACAATAAAGCTCTCATTCATTAAATTGTAAAATTATTATTTATTATACAAGATGATACAATAAAGCTATCATTAATTAAATTGTAAAATTTTTATTTATTATAAATTACAAGATGATAAATTTTACGAAATTTTATCTATGATTGAATCGATTAACGTCGAGACGAAGTCAAGACGTTAATGATTCAAGAGTGGACAATAATAACTTTACCGCCATGTATAATACAAAATTTTATTTCCTCCAGTGGTATAATTAACTCATTACGTCACTCATTTGACACTATTTCCGTTAGGTAATGAAGCTTATTACACCACTCAGTTACGTAATGGCTTCATTACCTAACTGAGTCGTGTAATGGCTTCATTACCTAACTGAAATAGTGTCAATGAATGACATTTGTCTACTGAAATTTTTTGAAAATGACAGATCTGACATTTCTCTTAATGCACTTTTCTCAATTTTAGGCAGTTGTAGATATTTTTTTTACAATACATGTGTGATAATGCATCATTAATATACTTGTGTGCTTACACACACGTATATTAATGATGCTCTTATCCCACTTGTATAGTAAATAACTATTATTCAATCCTTATAATTTCATTAATCTATAAATATCTAAAAAACATAAATTGTGTATTGACAGCTGTGGAAAATCATAGTGACAAGTTGGAAAGTACCTCCTGTGGTTTGTGGTTTACGTTTGCCAATACTGAAATGTATTGTCAGTTTATGTCAAATTCGAGCCTACTAGGTTAGATTTTATTTGTTATTTGACACAGGCTCGCTCAAACTTATTCTGCGAATCTCAAATTTGGCATAGCTTGACAGTGCTACCAACAATGCAGTAGTAAGTGACATAAATAGATAAAACGGTATTTTATGCTTCTGAAATAAATAACTTTAACCGTAAGAATGTGTTTTATTTGTGATCGTGGGAAAAATTGCCTACATAACTCGCTCGAAAGGGTATGGCATGCGTTTCGCCTCGTTTCTCAAATATACTCGTAGGATATATGTCACTTTCACGACTTTTTTTATGGAAAATAAAAGAAATAATTTAATGGCTAGTAACGAATTTATTAAAATCAGTTACTTAATTACAATGCAATACTCATCAATCTATACGATATCGCTTTCCTCGGTGTCAGTATTATTAGGAGATTCTGATTTTACCAATTCTTCGTAACTTAAAAATGTATGTCTTTTTTTCCATGTAACCACCAGTCCAGCGCAATAGCAACTCAATGTAAGCGACAGAACGAATGCCAAGTACATCATATGACGAACGAACGCTATAAAATTATTTGCATTCGTTAAACCATGTTATAATATATTCAGGTAATAGCACTTTACTCGGAAACGTATTGCATTAAGTTATTAGAACAAGAATTGAACTATGAAGAATAAATCATCTCGCATTTACACGTCATATACTTATGTGACTGCGTTTAGGGTTTCCCAGCGTTCTTAATAAATACAAAATTGAAGAAATAGTTGTATTTACCAATAAATATAAAAATATTATAAATATTTGTATATTCAGGGTGCTGCATTGGCAGACGCAACATACGAAATCTCAAGCTAATTACGAGGCATTCAAATATTGGCTTCCCTAATTTAGTCCAAGGACAAGGAGTTCTTATTCTAAAAAAACAACCAAGGTAAATTTTGGCATGTACGCAGTTTATGCCTTTTAAATAAGATATCAAAAATCCCGTCTATAGGTGATCTGCTTAAAGTTTTACAACAAGCGAAAGAGTTAAAAAAATATTTTTCGCAAATATCTCTCTTCCTGTTGAGTTTATGACAAAAATGCTTCTATACTAGTGTAAACTTTGGTAAATTCTCTACAACAAAGATAATTATCTTAAAGTGTTTTCATGCGACCAACCGATTTTGCGTAATCAGGCTTTCAAACTTTAAGCCAACGTAGTTATTGGAATTAAAGTACTTTACTAATATTACAATTTTTATAAATATGGATGTAGAAACGCAAGAAGATCTTCCACTAGAAAACGCCGAAATTAGTATTCCTAGAAAAACTCGCTCTATTTATTATTATTCCTTTATATTATTTGCACATTTATTTATTACTTTCTGCTAAATGCGCTAACATGCCATACATGTATTTATTACAGTCTGAATGTACTGTGATAATATACCCGGATCAGCTTTAGTTGTATCTCATGGGTTGGGTTTCACATCCTGCCCATTTTTTAATTGGTATGTACATTTTATTTTATAATATACTGGCTTAATTTTATAAATTGTTATGGTTCCATTGAATGGGCTCGTTTTTAAGCTACCTATTTAACCAATGGAATGTCTCTGTACGGGATTTTTAAAGTTATGGAAAATTTCTTTTTGCCAACACTTATAGTGACCCAACTTCAACATTTCTCATGTAGTACAGATTTAGTACACTTATTTTTTAACAATTACATCCGCTATAACTTATTGATGCGTGGCTTATGTGATTTAGCGTAGGTAAACAGCGCTAATGTAAACAAAACACTCGCGAAGGACCCCACAGAGATGTTATCACTGAATTGTAGGCAAATTCCCTCGATCTCTGGGCTCCCTTCTTATGGTTAGCCTGCCTTGCAAGCCTCCTAAAAACTTGCTAATGTGATGCTTATAGGATGATCTCTGCACTTTCTCCGATATGGCTCCAATCATTGTTTTTGGCTCACAGCTAGGGCTCTGCCGTGATGCATGAAGGTGGCTGCTGTCCTTGGGCTCTATGGCCTCCACTTCTTACACTGAACCTCCAACTAATTACCGATAAAGCTTTATCATCTGCAGAGGGGCTAAGAATAATAACTATTGTAAACCTCTGCGGCCTATCCACGATACTGCAGTAATATTAAACACTTCATTAATTTGTAAACTCGGCATTTATTTTACCTTTTTGGCTTGGGTTTTGTGGAAATTCAACAGCCAACAAGCTTTTGTTGGGCGCCCACTTGATCTTACATTGTTTCTTTGTGTTTTTTACTTCGTCTTTTAGACGAGGGAAGTATTGTAATCGCGAAAAAATCACCTTCCGAGACTTCTCCAGATCTTCACGTTTCAGGGTCCCTAGATGACGAAAAACAGGTTTTCTCAATTCCGTCTGTCTGTCTGTCTGTCTGTTGGCGGTATAACTCAAAAATTATTTGTTGGAGCAAGACAATATTTTGCATATACATTATATATCTACCTGGCATGAAACAGACAAATATATACAGGGTGAGCACCTTAAAAATAAAATTTTGTTTAACTTAGCAATAAATACAAGTAATAATTTGTACATAGCGCAGGCTTTATTCTTCCCAAAAATAAAACCCAATAGAGACAGAATAAATGTTATACGATACAAAAAGGAGCAACGAATTAGTGCGTTACTATAAATAGCTGCAACGCAGGAATTCGAGCGGTCGGTGCTCCGTAGCTCAGGTAGAAATAGCCCGTTGACTTGCAATATCGCACAAAACGTTGGGATTGCATACACGGTCCGCATGCCCTGCGAATTCGACCACGGCTAACGTTTTCTTTATTTGAAAATGTATTTAATTTATTAGAAACGTGAAGATATTTTACATCTAATTTAATTTGATTTTTAAAATTATTTAGTGTCACAATGTCCACGAGGGAAGTTGTGGGTAAAGCCTTTTACAGATTTTTAGTTTATGTCAACGCTAATGCTATATGATTACAGTTTCAAATCAAATTATGACATTTATATGGAATATTTTAATATAATATTTGAAATGCTTAAATTATTTTAATTCATATAATAACTACACTATTAGTTTAAATTGCATTTATTTTAGTGTGCATTAATTTGTTTATAATGATAAGATATTAAACATAAGCTTAGGTAATATGTTGGGGTGGGGTGGTGAACCACCTAGGGGAGTTGCAGTCGCGGCACGGGACACGATTCTTGGCCTAATTCTCAAAATTAGATCAAAAAAATTGTCCCGGTTATTTTGGCATTTTGAAAATTAGGTAAAAGAAGTGTCCCGGTGTTTTTGGCCGGTACTGTAACCCCCTCATTCCCTCAAAATATTGCGAACTTTGCTTTACATTTATTTATGTGCAATCATTTTATATTGAACTGAACAGTTACAGAAAAAAAAACTTAAACTGATTCATGCATATACACGTAGTTGCCATTTCTCAACATTTTATGGATTTTCTAGTAATTACACTCAAAAATGGATGGAACCTTTTTGTAGTGAATTTTATGAGGAATACCTCATATAATAATTTCTTCATGGAAGCCATATTTGCAAAGAAAAACGTATACAACTGTTCTACGGAGGGAACACTCCACTTGTATTGTTGAGGACTTTTAGTATATTGTATACAGTGGCACTTTTAACAGTTACTTTAAACTAGTACATACGTATTTATATAAATAGAGATATTTGCGAATAGTTATTTCTACAACTAGTGATGAAAGCGATACTTTTTATAAACAAAAGAAGTTAGTTTCACACGTGTCAATAAAAGAGCAAAAGGATACTGAACATAAGTCTGAAGACCACAAAACTAATGAATGGCTTCCAGAGAAGACGAAGGTAGCCGATGTAATCGAACGAATTGCACGCTTGAAGTGTAACTAGGCCGGCCATCTAGTAAGAAAACAAGAAGGATGATGTAATGAGATCATAAGATGAAGACCATGGGGAGACCCATGATGAGATGGTCGGATGATCTCAAAAAGGCGGCTAGACTGTGCTGGTATAGAGAAGTACAAAACCGAAAACAATAGAAAATTATGGGGGAGGCCTATACCCGAAACAAGATATAGAGAACGGCTAATGAAGGAGATGATACACATGACTTTTTTGCATAGTGATATCTTATAACTGGAAATTTTGTCGAAAAAAACTTCAGAATTTACAACTGCTAAATTGACAAATCACAATTTTACAGTTTCGTCTGTCACTGTTGAAAACTCCTCTTTGGAAACATGACTTTTCTTGTCTATTCTTTGGGGTCACTTTTTCATAAATTATATTCTTGAAGTTGGTTCAAAATGTGTCAATGATTGAGTGATTCGTTTTGCGAAATCTTAAGATGAAATTGTCCGAATGAAAAAATTAGTCTGTTTATCACTAACAGTTAAAAGCATCCTATCAAAGTTGGAGGAGGAACAACCTGGAATTACCTATAATTTCACAAAATCTCTTATGTCTTTCTAGAGCATCTGTATGAGTATTTGAAACACTGGGTAGGGCAGTTTGAAGATATAGAAGTTTTTCAATGAATTTTGCTAAAGTGTTACTTGACCAGAAGTGGAAGGCTCCTTGAATCTCATTTCAAAGCACCAATCTGATTTCAAAATTGATCATGAAGCTGTTTGATGAAATGGCCTGCATAAAAATGAAATACGTCGCTTATCTAATGCCTATCCAATGAAAAAACGACTTCAATGTTATGTGCTGGAGTAAATTTCTTTTAGTTTTCCACCCGATGTACGAATTCTTCTTGAAATCGGCCATTTTGAACTAGGTTTATCAGTCACCTGTCAAATTTCAACGGTCCCTGATACAGGTCGAATTGATATTTTACATGAAAACGTCAAGAAGGTCAAACGTTCAAGGCTATTTTGAGTCTAGAAGGTTAACTATTACACGACTAGTACAGTAATATTTTTATCTGACTGCTATTACTATACTAGTCGTGTAATGAATGTTCTTTAACAGACCTGATCATTAGTTTTTTAAACGATTGTTAAAATGACGTTTTAAAATCTCAAGGTTATAAATCGGTTTTATGCTTTAGTTTGACTTTATTGGCGATTTCAGGTAAAATTTTATACATACCATGTCACGAAAGTTATTCTACTGGACTTAGGAGCTTAAAAGTACAATATGCGTCTTCGTCCAGTAAAACATAACTTTCATGACTCGATATGTAAATCACCATTGATTCAAAATTTTAAAATGTAGGTAACACATTTTTTAAACTATCGTCGAACAGCACGCACAAAAAATGCCCCACTTACGCCAATTGAATAATCATGTAGTGTCCTTTAAAATAACTAAAAAGAATTTTGCCGTGAAATAATTAGGGAAGTCAATATTTGAACCCCTTGTAATTAGCATGAGATACGTTCCTGCATATCTTCTAATAAAGCAATGGAAGTCTAATTTTTTTTAAAGTGATAAATTGAAAAGCTAATAATATAAATATAAATAGTACAAAAATTGGGAAAATTGCGTAAAAAATGATTTCAAAATCATTAAAAAATTGTTTTTAAATTTAAGTCACTATTAATTGATAATTAGTTTTCTATTTGATTTAAGTTTCATATTACATATATGCGTGGTGATGCATTTTCAGATTTATAAATTATGTTGACGTCGATTTTCTTAGCGCATTACGCTTTCTTTCGCTGTTGTCTGTTGTTCTGGTGACACCCTCAATATTTGTCCCCAGTAGCTTCGTGCGTCTTCCCCTTCTTGTTTTGCCTTCTACGTTGCCCTGTACTATAAGTTTTTCCATGCTGCTTTCATTACGTGTTATATGCTCAAAGAATTTTAGAATTAAGGTTATGAAAATGCAAAAGAGAATTGAAACCATATAAAGTAGGTTATTAGAAAATATTTGATTTATAAGACTAATCCAAGGAAAAACTAGAAAAGATAGAATCAGAAATGGGACAAGTAGAGAGCAATTGAAGGTCGAACTAATGGAATATTTGTACCTGCGGCGCTAAAGAGATTTCAAGTTTCATTTCCTGAAAATTCATCCATATCAGGTCCATCCCTTCTTCCATCAGATGACAACACCGTCTCAAATCCTGGATGTTCAGAAGACATTGCCAAAAGTCTATCCACATCAGATACCACCAAACAACAACAATGTGGACAATGCTCAAAGAAAAGCAGGGACATCTATGAGAAGTGAACAATCTTTTGAAACGATCCTTCTCCAGCATCATAAGATGTCGTCCAGAAACTGAAAGAAAAGAAGGAGCAAGATAAAGCAATATTAGTTAAAAAAAGAAAGTAGAACACAAGGAAAAGAAAGATTTGCCTAAAGAGTTTTCGAACACAATGAAAACAAACAGCATGGTTTCCCAGGAGAGCAGTCATGTTGAGGAGGAAATCCCCTCCGCCTTCCTAGTGAGGAACAAATTTATAGGACGTGCAACCAGACGACTTCATCCTGAAGAAATTGACAATTAAAAGGGACAATGGTCATGTTTATTATGTGACCAAAACCTTAAAGTGCTTTAAGCAAGAGGTTGAAGTGACTTCGGAAATCTCGGACCTCGTAAAATCTGAAAACAAATGTTACTTCCGTCAAGTGGCAGACATTTCAATAGCTTCCAAGAGTCAAATTGAATTTGTTTTGCCAGACTCAACTCACTTAAATGTACAGACGACGGGACAGATGGCCCTTATTACATTTCCTATTTCAGTGGATATTTACAATGTTGGCTAAATAATAATTAATGTTCTGAACAAATAAATTGTATTCTTGCATTTTGAAATGCCTCCTTTTATTTACACTTACCCCGCTGCCCTTTTGGAAAAGTTTTAATTCAGGCCTGGGTTCTACTTGCCCCAGACAAGTGAAACCCAATGCATTTTACTTACAGTTTTCTCTAGGAAAACTTTTAGTGGAATATTAGAATTTGTCTACTTATATTTACTTATACAGCAAAGTAACACACACCATCTGGTGTAGTCATAACCAGCAGTTAAAAAAAAAGACGCCATCTTCTCCAATTGATTTTATCATTTCAACTGTCATAATATCAATACTGATAACCAACTTTTTAATAGCTGCTTCAACTTTATGCAATAAGATACTGGGCTTTCCGTCATAATCGAATTAGGGTAACATTGTCTTTATAATAGTTTTTACCCTATTTCCCCTATGTACTTTCATTACACAATCAATTTCAAATGCCAGTCCATTAACGTTTTCATTTGACCAAGCGGGTGATTGAATTGTCTAATTATCTGCTGTATTTTTAAGATAAGTTTTTTTCAGTTATATTTTTCTGTATTTTCTTATTTTTTTTGCAAACGCCAGATATTAATTCTTGTTTCTTTTACATTACTAATGTACTTGTGTTAGCGATCAGTATGTTGTCTGTTGTTCCTCGTTAGGTATTTATGCCTTGAGATTTCAGTTGTTTCCTCAGGTGTACGAGTTTTACAATCTAATATGCCATCTGTTTCTACTTCTTTTCATTCAGCTGTTTTTTGTGTTTTGTTAGTTAGTTCTATAGATACATAACTATATATATATAAATTTGTAAATTTTATCCAAATCTAAAGTGAAAGTACAATTTTTGTTCTAAAAAGATTTTTTGAAAATTAGTTATGATACCAAACTGTTATTATAAGAATGAATAATTAAGATACACTTCAACTGTGGATGCGAAATATACACTTAAAGATTTAAATATTAATAGGGCATTTTCGAGTACACCAAGCGCAACCGGTGCTATTACCTGGTTATGCTATGCCACAATTTTTACTTACCCTGAGTGAGAAGCCGCGACTTAGAAACAACATAAATCGTAATCTGCTGCATTCTGACATCATTCACTTGACAGGTGTAGTTGCCTTCTTCTTCATCTGTCACTCCGTGTAAATACAAAGTATTAAACGTATCCACCGTAATTCTGGGTTCGGCGTCTGGTTGAGCCGGTTGAACGCTTTCTCCAGGATTCAAAGCTTTTCCATTTCTACGCCAAATGACCACGTTCTCCAGTGATGATCTAAATATTACCACAATAAGTAAAGCCCATAAATGGTCTATATTAGTTCACTACTCAGGACAAATCAAAGTTAAATGGGCGTCCTGCGCAAGAACATACGTCTTTTTGTACTTAAAGCCCAAGCTTTTCCCCGTTTTCCATCCTTTACTCAATCCTTCGGAACCTACGAGATTTAGAAAGTGTATTATTAATTCAACCAACTTAATATGTTGTGTCACCAGGATCACAGATTCCTTCGCAGCGTTCGATCTGAATGAAATGAGGGAGAAATTTAGTCACGCTTGACACGTCAGGAAACGCTCTCTCTAGGATTAGAGACCTACACGATAATTCATAAGCATCCAAGAAAGTCAATGTGTCTTCATCATTAGTGGAATTATCGCTTGCTCTTTTTGAGATTTCCATAGTTATATTCTAAAAATGATATGCTCTTAGTTATCAACATATTGGAAAGTATATCTAGTTAATAAACATCCATTTAACAACAGATACAAATTAAAAACCTAGCTGAAAATCAATCATTTTAGTTTAGACAGGTAATTCTATCTCATGCAATTAAGGAAGTTAATAGAAATAAAGTCATATTAAAATACCTTGCAGCCCTGTTAGGTCAAGAATAAATTGACCACAAAAAATTGAAATATTTTGTTTTTACTAAATTCAAATAACATTTTATTTACACGCTTCTTATATACACATGATCTTCACAATGGTTGGTTAATCATTACGAACGAACAAATTCCAATAGTTAAAAAATTATAAAAACTGCAAATAAAACAGTGCTTTAACGCAAAAAAAACGAAAATACTTGAGTGGACCTCTTGGGAGCAAGGGGCTTCACAACGATCTACTCATATTAACAATCAATAACAACACTCAGGATATCTATAATGTGTCACAAACCTATGATGATATTTTAGAGAAAAAATGTAATACAAGGAGTGATGCAATGATACTGTTTAATGAAATACAGAAAGAAAAATCGGTAAAGGGCTTTACTCGGAACTTCCCTCGTAATTGGAAAGTTGGGAAACAACAAATTCCGCAAATATTAAAGGAAAACAAAGTGTTCAAAATTATGTGCAAAATAGGTAGAAATATCTTAACATTGGTAAAAATACCGAAACAGAAGAAGGAAACGCTTAGTAATGCCCATTGAATCAATTTGCAAATAAAAAATGTAGGCGCTATGATCGCGTTTGCAAAGTTTGCGCTTCTCGCTGCTTTATAAAGACGCTATTCAATTCTGTCCCAAATTCGATGTTCACCGCGTATCTGTTAGGTCTCATTTTCGTCAAGGGTAAAGCCTGAGCTTTATGCACAGTATTACTTTTATCTATTCCTCGGTTAAAGCAAAATCATAAAAAAATATTTTTAAGGTGCCCACCCTGCATATATTTCACCGAAAGTATATTCGGTTTCGTGACAGCTAGACATATAATCCGTGTGCAAAATATCGTCTTCCTCCAACAAGTAGTTTTTGAGCTATAATCCATTCACGATGTTTTTTTCTCCCAGTAGGCTGTTATCTGTTTTTATTAGGTCGCATGCATGAATTGTGATACAAGTCAAACTCTCACATGAAAAAAATGACATTTTTGCAGTTTTAATGTAAAATGCCGACCATTTTACGGAACAAGATAAAAATGTAACTAGCAACAGTGCAAGCCTTTAAAAGGCATAACCACAAATTGAAAACAACATAACCCAATGTTGTCAGGTCTAGTTATTTAGCATGCGTACCAACAGAAATGTCACTCTAACATAGCCTGATGGGAGAAGGAAACATCATGAATGGATTATATACCGCCAACAGACAAAAAGGCGGACAGACAAACAGACAGTTTTTCGTTATCTAGGAACTTTGAAACGTGAAGATCTGAAGAAATCTCGATAGGTGATTTTTCGCGGTACAATACTTCCTTCGTCTTTTAGACGAGAGAATCTTTCAGGTATTCTGTGCCAGTATGGTATTTGTATCACGCACACTTCCGCTAGCGGTTGCTCTTTTATCCTTTCTACATTCTGTTTTCATTTTTACACCAGTGCTTTTTCTTCAAATAATATATTACTTCAATCGACTAAAAGACAAAAGAGTTATTGTAATCGCGTCTGTCTGTCTGTTTGTCTGCCTTATATACAGGGCGAACACCTTAAAATAATAACATTTTACTTAGTTTTGCTTTAAAAGTAATAATTTGCACATAGCTCAAGCTTTACCCTTGGCGAAAATGGGACCTAACAGATACATGGTAAATTTTGTAAATGAGAGAAAAAGAGCAAAACATAAATGCGTTCTATTTAAGCTAGCCGCAACGCAATGATGTAAGAGGTGTTGCGTAGGCTTGCCAAACGTTTAGAACGCATTCTCAGGCGTCGCGGTTCGAATTTCGCCGGTAATGTTCTTTATTTGAAAATTGATATAATCCGCATTGCCAAGTGTTTCCTTTTATTGTTTCTGTATTATTAAGAAGGTGAAGACATTTTTACACCTAGTTTCCTTTGATTTTTAAAATTATTTAGTGCCACTTGTGAGGGAAGTTCTGAGTAAAGCCTTTTACAGATTTTTTTCCTTATTGGTTGTTGTTTTGTGTATTCTGTGATATCATCAGTTTTTTAGTATTCTTAAATTTCGGTGTCTATTTTATACAGTTTTTTAAATTTATTCTGCTGAATAGAAATATAAGTAATTTGGCAAAGCCATTTTAATACTCTTTTGTGGCACAAAATGAGATAATATTGAAACAAATGCTTGACATAGTGTAATATTAAGCATGACAGGGAAGATAATAATTTATTATAATTGAAGCTTAGAACTAAGACAATCGCTGGTTTTACTGGATGTTACAAATATTAAAAATCATATTTTAGAGTACACGCTGTAATATAACAATATAAGCGTTTAACGACGGAAAGAATGGTTACACAGGGTGATTCATAAGTATGCTCATTAAATTAAATGGGTGTAGGTACACTGACCTCAGTAGAAGTCGATTGCACTAAAAATTAATTGCCTATGAAAAAAATACAGAGAGCATCGACAAACTTTTGAGAAGTACTGGATAACATCAAATCCTTTATTAGGTAAATCCGATAAGAGTAAATTAATCGTTTTCCAAATGTGATTAAAATCTCCAAAAACTGTTTTGCGCTTTTGAATTTTACCCAAATTCGGTTTTTATCATAACTACCTGTGCCTAAGATTACTAAACTAGGTGAAGTTATGTTCATTGAAATTCATTCCAGTGACCGTTTAAGCAAATAAATGTTTTTAATTTTCTGTGGCATTATTATTAATTTTTGACGTATACCTGATTATGCAAAGTTTTTCTTTTGATGTCCTCTAACTACCCTTAAAATAATTAAACATACTTATGAACCACCCTGTATATAAAGCTAATGGAAAACTAGGCGCGCGATTATCACTGTGCCAACGGAATCACGATGAGTTATACCAATAAGGTAAATAACTAGTGCGAAAATAATTGCTGTTTCAATAGTCAAATGACAACTGAAATGTCATCGTTATGATATGGAATTTTAAAATAGTTATTTACAAACGGATTACACACAAGACTTTGCAAAACCACAATAAACTAAATAACACACATTTTAAAATTATTAAACGTTCGCAACATGATATGAATTTTTGACAGATTGAAACGTATTTTTTTTATATAATACAATATCAACCTAATCGTGGCTGAAGGTGAAATTACATTTTTCCCGCTGTTGATCATGTAAGTCAGTGGTACAGCCTTGGTAACAAAACGTGTAAGTCGGCGATTATATTTGTTTGCTGCTTTCACTTGACAACGAAATTTAATATTATTATTAAGTTCCTAGGATAATAAAATTAACAACGCAAGATGCAGATTTAGACGTTTTGTTTCTAAATTGCAAGTGTTTATGTGACATGTGACACTCACAGGTAAAACGACTCACGAAAATTAATCCTGGTGACAGGCGACAAACCAAACGATTTTTTAAACAATCTAGAAACATTTCGATAAGCAGCGGGAAAAATATAATAAGATAACTCGGAATGTATCGCCTATTAACATTTTCGGCAGGCAACAAGCCACGGCTTCGCCTTGGCTTGTACTTGCCTACCTCAAATGTTAATAGGTCCTTACATTCCTTGTGACTTAAATAGCTATTTTTATATAATACAATATCAACCTAATTGTGACTGAAAGTGAAATGACATTTTTCCCACTGCTGAACATGTAAGTCAGTGATACAGCCTTGGTAACAAAACGTGTAAGTCGGCGATTATATTTATTTGCAGCTTTCCCTTGACAACGAAACTTAATATTATTATTAAGTTCCTAGGATAATAAAATTAACAACGCAAGATGCAGACTTAGACGTTTTGTTTATAATTGCAAGTGTTTATGTGACATGTGACACTCACAGGTAACACGACTCACGAAAATTAATCCTGGTGACAGGCGACAAACCAAACGATTTTTTAAAAAATCTAGAAACATTTCGATAAGCAGCGGGAAAAATATAATAAGTAATAAGATAACTCGGAATGTAAGGCTCTATTAACATTTTCGGCAGGCAACAAGCCACGGCTTCGCCTTGGAATGTACTTGCCTACCTTAAATGTTAATAGAGCCTTACATTCCTTGTTACTTAAATAGCTATTATTATGCGTTTGGTACGGTAATTATTTATCCTCTGGATACGGCAGCTTTTGAGATCGATTAGTATGTACAAAGTGCTAATTTTAAAGATAAGAGTGCAAATAGTACACTATACACTAAGAGAGAGAAAAGCATGATTTCTCCCAAAGTGTAACTAAGTTTGAAGCTCAAGGGTGAAGCCCGAGAACTACAAATACACTGAGGGATAAGCCGCTTTCTCTCCTGCTGTGTAAATACGAATTTTCCACAACCCGGAGTAGCAGCACAAGCAATAAGTATTTTTATAAAGTATTATAGTAAATCGAAATTATATTATATTGCAATATTAGCAGCCTTTGAATTATTTGTGTATATTGTGAACACTATGACAATAGACACTTCTTATATTATTTATAGAAATAATATTCATATTATCTCCCTATGAAAAAATATGTTATCTCTATCACAATTTTTCTAATCTAGAAACTTATTTCTACCCCCGGTCGTCAAAAATCGAAAATTTTACAACGGTTAGCGTCATCTATTTCCACAATAATGCAAGCGGTGGTTGATAAACTACCTTATCAATCGAAGTTCCGCACTTGCGAATATGCAACAAGTGTTTAATGGTTTCACGGTGGTCTTTACTTGAACCACCAACATCAGGTGATTTGTCGTAAGTACATAAGCAAAATATCACTATACGATGGAACGTTCTTTTACATTAAAGGTAAATATTCTTGAGAAGGTTTAAAAAGGCTTGCATTTAAATATCTTGCAAATAAACCACGTGCTGCGATAATTTAAATGTTGTAATACCAAGGTATACCTATTCTATTTCAAATGCCCAAAATAAGAAGTTAATTACTTTTTGCAATGAAGTTAGTTTTAGCCTACAAAACCCCTTTTTTCGTCTTCTGCCATCTCCCCGAGGTCTGCCACATACTTCACATGTACCCCATGGTTCCCATTCAGTAACTAATTCCATTTTTCTGAAAAGCTTTTCTCTGATAATTAGAAACTCCGGATTTTCCGCAGTTCCAAACTGTTTGTTTATTGGCACAAAATATTCTTTTTGATATTTTCGCCAAACAGTTAAATTTCCGGTTTCTGGCGTGGTTTCGTTTTCAGGAACGACTGTAAATATTATAAGTAAGAAGGAGGTTTCCAGTTTCTTTTATAGAATTTTAAGTATAATTTTAAAGAAACATAATAAACAACGGGATAACTGTTCCCTCCTAGTCTCTTAACAAAAGATAAAGTGCAGTACTGTGTAGTGTGTACAGTATAACAATAGTAACACATAGACAACAGGTACTAATACTTACCATCTACAAAATAACTGTATTTGTTTCCCGATTCTTGTTCTTCCAGTCCTATGCAATAATAAAATCCGGTGTCGTTTACAGTTATATTTCTGAATGTTAAGGAATGCTCGCTATTCACTAATACTCTGTTATGGCTGCTGTTTGAATCCATGCCGAGTTTGACTTCTTTTGGTATCGTGTTCCGTAGTCTTTTCATTCTATACCAAATTTTCGGTTGCTGGTCGTCGTTTTCTTTACTAAGCAATAATATTAACCATTTTTATTCTAGTCAAACAGTCTTTATTTTAAAATTTTATGAAGCATTTAATATGTGAAGTAGAACAGTAGGTAACAGATGCCTGTATATTTGTATAACTCAAAAAGGCCTTAATCAACTGCTGAATAAACTCTAGATACAAAGCCCTGATGTACAGTATACCGGGTGACAATGAGATTAGGGCCATGTTTATATCTTCTTTATTTAAGAATCAATTTGGATAAAATTTTATACCAAGATACTAGACATAATTTCTAATTGGCTGATAGATATAGTCAAAATGACTGACTTCCGGTTTTACCAAAAATTATACTAACTTTGATTTTTTAAATAGAACACCCTGTATATTTTATGTTTTTCTGAATCTACGAGTAAAATTACATATGACAGTGTTGCCAAATTTCAACTTTTTTAAAGAAAATAATATTTTTAAATTTTTATTTTTTACCATAGAAGGCCTTGACTTGGAAAAATCTATTCTAATTGACTCTAGCAACTCTTAATAATAGCTATTTTATCAATAAGGTCAATAACAAATCTTTAATAAAAGAATATAATTTGCTAAACTCGTTTTTTCAGAAAAAGTCACTTTTTTAAATAGCACCTACTAAGGGCCATCTTGCCATTAGATAGAAAATGTAATTACCAATCTAACGATATGTATCATGCACTACTTTATCTTTATCTGAAACTGAAAATTAATTAATTAATATATATATATATACCGGGTGTCCGTTCTCAAAGTCGAACATAGGCGATTAACATTGTATTGAACGTTTTTGCCGATTCCTGCTCGCCAATTCAACTTACGGGGAAGGTAATGGTATCAATGGAAAGATAAAATTATTACGCATCAAATGATACCAATAATAATATCCAAGATGAGTTTTTTATTTTAAAATACTAATTTAAAACTTGGGAATTTTTAAATATGTCATGCCTTGCTTTTCAAGTTTGATAGCATTTGTTTAAAAAAATGGTAGTTAGCTGGCGTAAATCAAGTATTTTCTGTCAACGTCTTTTAAAATTATCTACAGAAAAATTAATTATTTCAATGAAGAACGAGTGAATGCACTAATGTTAATTGCCTATGTTCGACTTTGAGAATGGACACCTGGTATATATATATCCGTGGCTCTAATGGTTAGAGCATCGGACTGCGGCGCGGAAGTCTGGAGTTCAAATCCCAGATCGATGCCTGGCGGGCGGCCTACCCAGTCGCTTTAAATAATTGGGAACCTGCGTTCGAAAGAACAAGGGGTAATAATGCGGCTGTCTAATGCGTGGTGCTCACCACATCACCACGTGTCATGAATTTGACACGCGACAGCCGGGTGTGAGAGCGAGGATACGGAAGCTCTAACCTTCCGCCTTGCAGGCCAAGCTCCTTCATGGGGTGTTAGTGCCTCACCATTACCATTATATATATATATATATCGGTTTTATACGGCTAAATGCCGCCTTCCCGTTCTTAATCGCTATATATCTCTGTCCAGGGCATCATCTTCCTCTAAACCCCTGGATTCCATCGCCTTCCGCATTCCCTCGTTCCAAGATCTTCTTGGTATTCCCCTCTTACGCCTGCCTGGGGCTATCCACCTGAACAATCTTTGAGGCCACCTATTCTCGTCCATACGTAGTAGGTGTCCGAACCATGTGAGGCCTCTCTTTACTATTCTATCTACTACGGTTTCATCGGCTTGCATGCGTCTTCTGATTTCTAAGTTGGTAACATGGTCTAGTCGCGAGACACGAGCACTTCTTCTCAGGTAATCCATTTCCACTGTCATTAATTTCTTACTGTTTGCGGCGTTTATTGTCCATACCTGTGACCCATAGCATAACACTGATTCCACCAAGGATTCTTTGTTAACTTGGATATATTCTTATCCCACCTAACTGGATTTAAGCACCCTATCACTCTTTTACTCATTTCAATTCTACACTGAATTTCCGCAGAGCCCAAGCCATCTTTAGTTATAGCGGCACCCAAATATTTAAATTGGTCGACTTGTTTTACGGACATGTCATCTATCAAAATTTCATATTTTGCATCGGAGTTGATTGCCAGGAATTCTGTCTTCTTCACGTTAATTTTTAGACCCCATATCTCATAGGCTTGTAGTAGTCTGCGGAGCATAAATTCCAAGTCAAATGCGTCCTGGGCAATGACTACTTGATCGTCCGCAAAGCTCAGGGTAAATAGAACGTGTTAATTAATTAATTATTTGTTTAAATCTATTTAAAAAGCCAACGTTAGTGTCACTTCCGGTGAAACCGGAGGTGACACTAACTTTGGTTCTTTAAATAGATCACTCTATATGTTTTATGTTTTCGGAATCTACGACTCAAATTACATACAACAGTGTTGCCAAATTTGCTTTGGTATTAATTCGTATTATTAGTTATTACATAAAAATATTTTAAAAAATAATTAATTAATTAATTTTCAGTTTCAGATAAAGATAAAGTAGTGCATGATGCATATCGTTATATTGGTAATTACATTTGCTATTTAATGGCATGATGGCCCTTGGTAGGTGCAATTTAAAAAAAAGTGACTATTTCTGAAAAAACGAGTTTATCAAATTATATTCTTTTATTAAAGGTTTGTTATTGACCTGATTGATAAAATAGCTATTATTAAGAGTTGCTAGAGTCAATTGGAATAGATTTTTCCAAGTCAATGCCTTCTATGGTAAAAAATAAAAATTAAAACAAATTTTTTTTGTTTAAAAAAATTTAAATTTGGCAAGACTGTTATATGTAGTTTGACTCGTAGATTCAAAAAAACATAAAATATACAGGGTGTTCCATTTAAAAAATCAAAGTTAGTATCATTTCCGGTAAAACCGGAAGTCAGTAATCCAATCAGAAATTATGTCTAGTATCTTGGTATAAAATTTAGTCCAAATCGATTCATAAATAAAGAAGATATAAACATGGCCCTAATCTCATCGTCATCCCGTATATCGGGTAATCATTTTCAATCCGGGACATATAACATAGGCATGGCTATCGTTGATAATGACATTTGAAAGTTGACTTTTGCTTTTCGTCTTGTCAAAGTTAATTTGCATTTCTGGCTTGAGTATTAGCAAGGCGGTCTATATTGTTCAATGCCATGACACTGGCTCTGTTGCCAGATTGTGTGGTAGGCCATTCCAAGACACACTAAGTTTGATTTGTTTGAAATATATTTGACATTAAAAACTATTTTATCAAGGCAGTTCATGAAAGTTCCAAAAATGCCTTTGAAGTGTTACTACATACCAAGCTGCAAGTCAACTTACGCTTCATCAGTTGCTTCATATGTTAGCGTGTTCCAAGTTTCCATCTAACGGAACGGTGGCACAAAATGAAAAGACATTTCGCATTTAGAGAACTGGCGGATTGGAAAGGCTAGTGTTGTGTGTGAAAAGCACTTTAAAAGAGCAGATGTAAAGGGTAATAATATGAAGAGACTTGTTCTGACTGCAATACCACTAGCTTCCAGGCAAGTTATTTTGAAAAAAACTACTGGTTTAGATGAAGTCAAAATTAGTAACGGATTACTTTCAATGGAAAATTAGGTACCTACCCATTAGAAATTGTTTTTAAATTGAATATTACAGTGAAGTGACGCACTGCGATGTAAATAGCAGTGAGTTTATAGATTTTTTTTAACTGGCATGCATTATAATGACAGGGATAGTGCACTGACAGATTGTTCATTTACTGTCCAAAACTAGTAATTTTTTGTTAAAGGTTGGCAAAGCCACGTTGCCAGATTGGGGTAGGCCATTTCAAAGGTCACTTTATAGGCCCAATGTCATGGCCTGGAACAATATAGACCGTCTTGGTATTAGGTATCTATTAATTTGCAGACGTAGGTTAATAAATAAGACGTAAATGTAAACACAATTAGCTCACTTGATTTCTGGTGTTACACTCACTGTATTTGAAAATTTTGAAATAAAATGGTCTACTGTCTATATAGGTGAATTGTTTAAAGTGTTACAAGGCGATATTTTGAAAACGGTTTAAAATATTTTCATGAAATGATGATCAGGCAATAGATTAAACATATTTTTGACATTTGAACCCTGTTTTGAGGGGTAGGGGGTAACTTAGAAATTTTAAATAGGATGCTGTACTTTTGTTTATAAAATTCGAATCTACGTAAAAAACTACATATGTGTGCAAAAACATTTTTGATTTGCTCTTGATTCGGTCAAGAGCAAATCATAAATTCGGTCTGCTTTGCCTGCGTATTAATGACAACTGAAATGTTACAGCGGGTATGAAATTTTAGAAAATGAGTGAGATCGTGAGAAGTTGAAGAAGGACATTTCGAACAACTTCTCAAGCATGACAGAAGATAAATAAGTTAAAATGAAATGGTATTTTTTTAAATTTTATAACCTAATAAATCATAATTCCTTAACCGTAACCAAATAAAAAGTGTTGTACATATACGTAGGTTTTTACTTACGAATTTTATAAACAAAAGTACATCATCCCATTAAAAATTCCAAAGGTACTCTCAACCCATCAAACCAAAGAGGGGATAAATGTCAAAAATATGTTCCAATATGTCCCCCTCCCCCCATCTGCCTATTAGCTCACCAAAATGTCATGAAAATATTTTACACCGTTTTCGAGATATCGGCTTATAACACTTTAAAAAATTCACCTAGTATAGTATAGTCAAATTAGTGCTCCACATGGAACGAAGGGTATTCCGGGGGGAATTTTGATGATCAACTCTAGGAATTAGTAGAGAATTAGAGAAATTAATTGACAAATTAGATAAATTAGTTGAAGAATTAGGAGAATTGGGGAAATTAATGAGGAAATTAAAGGAATTAGGGGAACTCTATATGTAACCCTACATCTTAGGCGAAAATCTCCCGCGCTATAGTACCCCTCCGCGCGCGTTTCTTTGGGTTATTTACTTTAAAACCTAACGTATGTCACAAAAGTTTTGAGGTAAATTATTCTTCACATTTGTAGCAGGAAATGCTTTAATATAATTGGTGGCAAAACAATACAGTAAGCTTAGCCGAATTCTATTTCAAACAACGGAAATTAAAAATAAAGATGGATTTTATACAGGTAATTTTAGTAGTGCTTCTGACAATGTAAAATATAAGGAAAACCACCACTGGTACAATAGTGGTGAAAAAATATGAAAAAGTGCAACTCAGTACCAGATTACATCACATCTGGTATGTTGTATTTACACTAGAATATGGACAGCCAGCATTAAAGGTACTAACAAATAGCAAACAAGATACAACTTCTTATCCATTGAGCTGAACGCACATACCTTGATTAAACTTATATTTAATATCAAAAGAAGTAAACAAAATATGTAGTCCAACATGTGGGTCTCTATTTAGAGCTGCCAGATCAATGAGCTCCACGTATTACACTGATAGATGTTACTATAAAGGGCGTGCTGAATCGAATTGAGAGAATAAAAACAATAAATACAATTACGTTTCCAGTGGAAGACAAAAGGCTTAAAAATAAACTTAATAAAGAACATATACCAACCGAAGAAAAAAATACTTAATTTGGATATAAAGGCCGAAGTCGAAGAAGCCCTTCGGAATTTTTAGCTGATACGTAACAACTTGGTATCAATGCAAAAAACAATGATTGGAAATATATACATGTCCCTTTCTTGAAATTTCATCAAAATTCTGGACTTACAAAGGACAGCATGAAAAGCACAAGCGAGCACGAAGCTGCAAACGGGAATGAAGTCGAAGATGAGGAAAATGAAATTGACAGCGGTCTAATAAAAACCATTATAAATAACGGGGATGATATAGTTTTGAAATTAAGTTTTGATGAAAGCAGTACACTTGAAACTTCTTCTGGAACAAAGATTCCACGGAAAAGGTTTGTAGTCAACATCTATCCAAAAAATCGCCATATGTAAAACTCATCGTTGATAATCAATGGTCAATGATTTTTTAAAAATCATACTACTGGCCTTCGGATCAATCAAACGGTATAGTTAGTGTCGATCGATTGGAGAGATTTATTCTGGAAAAAGCCCCCACAGGAAATCTCAGAAAAGACAGCCGACAACAACTTCTACAATCACCAACAAAAAGCGAAAAAAAAAAGAATCACACAACTAACAGTGTTTCGACTTCAAACGTTGAAGATGTTGGAATGTTCGCAATCCGAATCTCAATATGTTTTAGACGTAACAGGACTCGAAATTTAATTAAATATCACTACCAAAAGCTCAGCTCAACACTTTTATTTGTTCTTGAAAATAAAACGTTGATAATGTACATAAATATTTCATCTTTTACGGTCCTATTAATTTGAGTGGTAGCGGATCATTTGAATTAAAATGGCTGGGCCTCTCCAATATAAGCATAGATAGAAGATTTATGAAAATCAGTAAAGCTATATGTTAGTGTTTTTGTTAAGTACAAGATATATATTTCATCATATAACATCATGATTAGTGCCTATAATAATTATAACAACTGTTACTTCAATAAAATAGACTAAGAGAATGCATAATAGTCAGTTATGGTATATGAAACCTATCAAGATATATCTACTTGTAATTCCCCTTAATGGTAAAAATATTTACCTTTCATTATCTGCAATAGTTTTGATCCCATTCGGAAAATTTTGTTGCCGTTATTACTTACCAATAATGGCACTGTAGTATTAAAGAGCTTCCTAAGACTGCATCTACCAACATATAAATGTCGCCAAAATCGGTAGTAATTAAACGATTTCTTTCTCTGCAATTGTTTTCATTTTCAATTTTAACATTTGGTTTCTCTTGACACTGATGTACGGCGCAAAGAAATGTTAAATAAAACAAAATCATAAATGATAAATTCATCATTATCAGCCAGTTCTGAAAAAAAGAACACTTGATATTTAAGCTGTTTATAGAATATAATGTGATATAAATTAAAAGCTAAAGTCCTAGCCATTAAATCAATCAATCAATTGTACAATTCGGACGTTTGTTGTTTAAGGACAAATTCAGTAGCCTTCTGTTACAACTTATCGAATAAACACCAGACGCAACTACGTTTGTTGAATGCAGAAGCAAAGCACTGGCATGCTGTGATTGAGAGAATAATTTTAATAATACAATATTTGTCACGACAGTGTCTTGCTTTACGCGGGCAATCTAATAAATTATTTGAAAGCAATAACGGTAATTTTTTAAAAGCTGTTGAGATGATCTCAAAATTTGATTCTGTTATGTCAGAACATGTGCTTTAGACTCAAAAGTCACAAAAAGATGAAACACACAAATGGTAAATTATTTAGGGGACAAAATTCAGAATGAAATAATAGATGTCATTGGCAACAAAATTAGAAATAATATTTTGGATTTAATTAGAAAATGTAAATACTATTCTATCATTCTTGACTGTACACCGGATATTAGTCATATCGAACAAATGACTATAATTTTTAGATTTACAATGTTGAATGAGTCCACAAAAAAAATTTAAATACGCGAGCATTTTATAGAATTTTGTCCTATTAATGATTCAACTGGAGTGGGTTTAAGTGAATTTTTAATTAATTTACTTTCAAAGTTGAATTTAAATATTTACGACATGCGTGGCCAAGGGTACGATAATGGGGCAAATATGCGCGGCAAACATAATGGTTTGCAAAAAAAAAATTTTGAAATAAATCCGCGATCATTTTTTGTGCCGTGCACAGCCCATACATTAAATTTAGTAGTGAACGATGCTGCTAAAGTTTCTTTTGAGACTTCTGGTTATTTTGATATAGTTCAAGAATTATTTGTTTTTTTCTGCGTCGGTAAAAAGATGGTCAATTCTGAAAAAACACACAACAAATTTAAATTTAAAACCACTTAGTGATACACGGTGGTCTAGTAGAATAGACGCTGTGAAGCCCCTGCGTTACCAAATTGGGCAAATATATGATGCATTGGTAGAAGTAATTAAAGATCGTTTATCCGTACAAGACCACAGTGCTTCACATCAAGCCAAATCTTTGGCATTAAAAATTCAGAGTTGTAAATTTCTGTGCTCAACAATTATTTGGTACAATATTTTAATCAAAATTAATGTTTTGAGCACGATGATTCAAAATCCTACTATAAATATAAAAACTTGCTTAGAGCATTTTAAAAATTTGTTAGCTTTTTTCTTAGCTCTTCGATCAGATGAAGAATTCAATAATGTTCTTACTGACGCTAATACACTTGCGGATGAACTCGGTATTGAACCTAATTTCCTTGCTGTTCAGTCTGTTAGACCACGAAGAAAACCCAGACAATTTGATTATGAACACAGTGATGAACCAATTATTGATCCAAAAAATTATTATAAAGTTAACGTTTATTTTAATATATTAGATCAAACTTTATCGTCTTTAAGAGACAGATTTGAGGGAATAACAAGATATGATACTATGTTTGGATTTCTCTATAATATGTTTGATTTAACGGAAAACGAGCTATTACAATGTTGTAAAGATTTACAACTTCATCTAACTGATGATTCTAGAAAGGAAACAGATGTAGATGGAATAGAATTATTTGAAGAGATAAAATCTTTAAAATTACATCTTAAACCTACTTCAGCTGAAAAGCACCAGTTAGAGCCACAGTCCATTCTTGAATATATTTTTGAAAATCAGCTCATAGCATCATTTCCAAATATGTCAATAGCTCTTAGAATATTACTCACGTTACCAGTTTCAGTTGCGTCTGGTGAGAGATCTTTCTCCAAACTAAAAATTATTAAAAATTATATGCGATCCACAATGTCACAAAACAGATTAAATAATCTGTCTATAATAGTAATAGAAAGCGACACAATGGATTCCATCGATTTAGAATTAGTAATTAAAGAATTTGCGGAGAAAAAAGCTAGGAAAGTTGCTTTTTTATAATTTTCTAAAATTTTGTTGTGTTTTTATTAATTTTATTCCACTATTTTTTTTGTAAATTTTATTGTTAATAAAATTTTTTTTAAATTTCTGTTTTTCACTTAAATTAATTTGATTTGTTACAGTTAAACTAGGTATGTACTACATAAAATTTATATTTTACAACAAAAATGTACTTTTGGGGCGGCAAATTTGGCTCTGCACACAGGCGGCCATTGATGCTGGCGCGGTCCTGAGTTTTGCTGTTGTAAGTATAATCCGTTCACGACCTTTTTGGGACAGAGTTGGCTATGATTTTTTCTTTTCATGTTGGACTAACTGATTCGATGATGTAGCGGATGCAACTTTTTTTTTCTGTCAGTGTCTGTTCGACATTTTCTTGCCACCACATTGCCAGATTTATTATTTTAATATTCATAAGAAAATAAATGATTTATCAAAAGTGTAAAAATAATTTTAATTTCCGTCAAAGGAAAAGTCAAAATGCCCAAAATAATTTTGTTACAACAAAAAATTTCCATTAAAGGATGCTACTTCCAATTTAAAAAGGACAGACCAAATTTAAAAGAACGCGAGTCGATGTGGAGACTAGAGAATATCCGGCAACAATGTACCTATTCAGAAAATATAACCTTAAACTGAAAACAACCTAACCTAACACAAAAAGTGTCAATTTTCACGAGGGAGTTTAGTTGCAACTAGAGCTGGGCAGTATTTGTATTTGTAAATACTTGTTTTTATTTAAATACTTTGTAGTATTTAAATACTAAGTATTTAAATACTTTTTAATGGACGGTATTTGTATTTCTAGGTGCAAATACTTTGCAAAGTATTTAGGATTTAAATACAATGTTGGCAGTATTTAAATATTTTTAGAATATTTAAATAGTTTTACAGTATTTAAATACTTTGAGAGTATTTAAATACTTTCAGAGTATTTAAATACGTTCCGAGTATTTAAATACTTTCAGAGTATTTAAATACTTTGAGAGTATTTAAATACTTTCAGAGTATTTAGCTACTTTTTATTTCTTCAAATGTATTTCTAACTAGTAAATACTTTTTGCATAGTTTTAACGTTTATCAAAATCCCTAGTTTTTACTTGAAACGCGAACACGTGTAGTGCTTCAGGTAAAGAATCACCCGTGCTAGAGCAAGACAGAAGCCACCAGGCAATTGTGGGCCTGAGCAAGATGCATAAAAAGCCAGTTTGACGGGGTGACGGAGACGGTACATCCCTGCCATTCGATTATTTCAATATTGCATGTTTTGGCAGCGCGGAACAAATTGTGGTGTTTCCTCTGTACATATGTGTCGTGATTTGAGGTAAAAATAAATTACTATTACAGTAAGTATACCTATATTTAATAGTATTATTAGTAGTTCATATTCAATATACGCAATTTTATTAATAAAATATTTTATGGATTTTAAGATTTTCTTTTCTGAAATATCCATAAAACACCGCAAACCAATGTATCCTTTGGAGTTTTTAATAATTCATGTACAATAGTTTAAGCTATGCCATCTTTATTATTTGGCTTAATATTCGAATAAAAGGAAATTTAGAATTTTAAATTTAATTTAGAAAAATTGTTTAACTGGTATTCACATGTGTTACTATTTAAATATTCCGCAAGTCTTTTTACATTTTAGGAATATCTAAATACTTTTAAGTATTTTAAATATTTTTAAAATATTTAAATACTTAAGAAATATTTAAATACTTTTAAAGTATTTAAATACTTTTAGAAAAGTATTTAACTATTAAAAGTATTTAAATACTATAGGTATTTATTATTTAACTACCTTTTGTTCAAAAAAAGTATTTAATATTTAAATACATTCAATTTTCAAAAAGTAATTAGTATTTAGTATTTAAATACTTTTTAAAAGTATTTTGCCCAGCTCTGGTTGCAACAGCGGTTCTGCCAACAAAATTACTAGATGTCATAGCCTCATCTGACCCAAAAAGATCGTGAACGGCTTATACGATAGTTTGAATGGGGCCTGGACACAACGCCCACTGGTCACAAACCCCAACTCAAAATTTGGTCATAACGCCCAACTTCGGTTCTGGTTACAATGCCCAACTTGGTCACAACGGCCAATTTTTATTTTGGTCAGAACGCCCAACTTGGTCGCAACGCCCAATTGCGATTCTGGTCAGAACGCCCAATTTGGTCACAACGCCCAATTTCGATTTTGGTCACAACGCCCAACTTGGCCACAACGCCCAACTTGGTCTTAACGCCCAAGTTTGATTTTGATCACAACGCCCATGCGCCACAGAAAGTAAGAAAAACGTGCATCTAAAATGAATAATACGTAATAAATTAAACTTTTAGGGTGAGGTAGCAAAATTTTCAAGTTCCCGTAAGTAGTATTAATATTATTTATTTTTGATAATAATTCAGTGGCATAGGGATGGAACTCAGCCTCGGCAAAATTCTAAGTAGGACCAAAGATACCTCGTACTCCGCATACCTAGACCTTGTCCATTACAAACAAACCAATCAATCAAGCATGCAGCTGTCATGTTATTCTATTTTTGTCGGCAGTTTCTAAATACAACAGGTAAACAACTATATTTTGTATGAACAATTCAATTACAGCATCGTAGCCCTGTTTTGAGAAAATAAAGGTGCGTGGAATTTTTTACAATAGCCAATGGGAAAACTAAAATATTGACGGCGCCATCTCTTGGCGGCTAGTCCAAACGAGCAATATATCGGAAAATTACCTGCATTTCATTTAAAATCTGCAATAACACGGCACCTGCGCACCAGTGCGCGTTCCTCGGTTGCACTTTTCTCCGTCTAATGCTCTACATGTGAGGCGGGACGCAAATGAACTTGCGCAACCGCTTCATCTTTTTTGCACCCTTCAAATTTAAAAATTCAATTTGAATGATAAGCGCTTCTTCGTCTCGGACATGCTGGCACAAGTGCCAAGCCGCAATGCATTAAGCCGGAAAAACCACGCTCGCTGCATCTCCGATTGTTGACCGATTATAACTTCGCATGGAAGCTATTTCCGAATGCCATGAAGTTTTGATAGTGCGCGCCGTGTTCTCCCAGAATTCCAAAGTCGACGTCAATATGGCGGACGAACTTGAAAGTGAGTTTCGTTGATAATCATTTACGTTTATTGACAAAATATTGCAAGCTAGGTGCCCTACAGCCCATCGAACGCACAGCTTCAATCGTGCACTTCTTCGTTCGCCGGCGATTTGCACCGATTCGAGCCCCGTGCCACCATAATTCGTTAATAAAATTTGAGGGAATTGCAGGTTCAAATTTGAAAATGGTGCAATGCCAAATTCAAATCTTGAACACAAACATTGAGGTGCATAATGTTTAAATTTGAATTTGTCGTGTGACTCTTTGCCACGGTGCGCTTAGTTTGCATATTTTAAAGGCGAACTGGAGTCTTGCTTGCGTTGCCATGTCAATTACAGAAATTGGTTATTTGTAGGTGAGTCTGTAGCAGCTTTGCTGGAGTTCAAGAATGGCAGGAAAATGACAAACGAGGAGATAAACGTAAAGCAAGAAGTCATTGACGACGATGACGACAGTACCATGGAAGTGGACGACGAGGACATCCCCAAGCTGGGGCCAGCTGTTCTGGGACTCCAACGGGTTGGAGCCCCCACTACGCCTAAGCAAGGCTGCTCACAGCCCGCACAGATTTTAAACGCCAGAGGGATGCCAGCCAGGATACGGAAGAAAAACCGACTGTACTACGACGACGATATCATAAACACTCCACACCACCGAGTGCCATCCGCAAAGAAACAAACGCCACAGTCAAACAAAAAACCCAAGATTTCAACGCCTACTCGTGTGCAGAAAGAATCGCCAAAACCATCTCCAAAAAAATATCTGATCAACAAAGACGGCAAGCCCCATAGTGAATCCCCAGTTCCACAACAATCTCCCGATCGCAAGATCGGCCAGAAGATCGGAATGAGGTTAAGAAACTTGCTCAAACTCCCCAAGGCGCATAAGTGGGTGTGCTACGAGTGGTTTTACAGTAACATAGATCGGTGTTTGTTTGCTGGTGAAAATGACTTTAGCATCTGCTTGAAAGAATCCTTTCCCGAACTCAAAACTCACGAGTTGACACGAATTGAGTGGACTAAAATTCGTCGAATGATGGGGAAGCCTCGCCGATGTTCACAAGCGTTCTTTAACGAAGAGCGGCTGGAGCTGGAAAAGAAGCGAAATAAAATCCGAGCACTGCAGCAGCGAAAGGCAACCGATATGTCTAGTTTCAAGGATTTGCCCGCTGAAATTCCCATGCAACTAGTCATTGGCACAAAAGTTACTGCACGTTTGCGGAAACCTCAAGACGGTTTGTTTACTGGTAGCATAGACGCCGTTGACACGTCCAATAATACCTATAGAATAACGTTTGAAAGACATGGCTTGGGAACTCATTCTGTACCTGATTATGAAGTTTTATCAAATGAACCCCCAGAGACCATGACCACAAACAACTTCCAAAATAAATACAGACCCAGAAATGGGATGTCGCCGTTTTCTAGTAGTGCAAATAAGAGCCCCACGTTTTCAAGCTTAAAACACAAGCGGGACCCGCTGCTTGCAGGATCTGCAATTAACAAACCCACATTCACGGGAATTGACGGCCGTGTCGGCGGCTTTCCTATAAAGCTCCTAGAGAAAATAGTTTTAGTCACTAAAATTTTAACAGTTAAAAAAGCAAAAATTAAGTTGCTTAAAAGTATGAACACAGACGCAGAAAAGTTCAGTTCATTCGAAACCCTCATGCCAGACGATTTCGAAAGGAAATACGCAAGTATTCTAATTGATTTAGAAAAACTCAACCATGATCTCAAAAATTATCTAGACGAAATCCAGATGCACTGTCAGGAAATTGCTCCTGAACCCAGTGTGGCGGCGATGCTTGCGCCTAGTCTTCTAAGAGAGAAGTGCAAGGAGGAGGCCAACGAAATTGTGCAGCGCAATAACACCGTTATTGCGGCCGATAAGGGACCTGTTACCAACGAGTCGATTTTGGAGCTTATTACCGATTTAACGGCACTCATGCTGCAGGTGAAAAGTTTATCGGATTCGGACCAAAATGCGTACGAATTGCAAGTGCTTCAGGGCACAATGGAGATTGTGAAGCGGAAGTTAAGCATTCGGAATCAGTTGTCTTTTCAAAACCACGTCGAAGTTCATATGAAACACATACAGATGGGACTTGGACAAGCTTCGAACAAATCTTTATCTGCAAGTGTGGCAAAACAATGATACTGTGGTATGTTGATGTGTAAATTGTTTAACAGCGCGGTAGAAAATTTTATGCAAATGCAGAGTCGTGCAATACTTTTATTCTGTGTATTTTAACTGTATAAAGTACTATTTGATTTAACTCTTTTATTTTTACCATTTTTCTGATTTTTATATACAAATCCAGGATATGTCGGCGTAGTATTGCGTTTAATTGTACTTTTGTTCAAAATAAAATGTAAATATTTATATAAAATGTTTTTGAACTGTGCAGCTTGTTTACTAATTTTTCTGTTTTTTTGCAATAAATTTCATTATAAAGATTTTCTCGGGCTGTATAAATGATGCACATTATAGAGTCTTAAAAATGAGTAAGTGGTATTTTGTAAATAAGATCCAAGAATTTCCTGAAAGTGGAACTAAATTTGTCAAACAAATCGATTTAAAAAATATGTATAGTAGTTAAAGCTGCATCTGTATAAAGTGGATTTATGATTGTGTATGATATTTAATATAAAATTGTGTTTGTGTTCTGTTGTTTCTGATTAAATAATTATATTATACAATTTATTTATTTAGATAGAGCACCATGTGCGCTTTGGGATATAAACAAATTGTTAGGAACCTACACGTACTACCAAAAATATTTCGAAGCTGATTGATCATATATGTATTTACAAATGAAGATAAAAATGGTACTACATCTGGAATAATTAATAGTATATTATGGGACAAATGGTTGAAATAAAATTTCAACGTTGAAAGTGGCTTTTTTCAACGAGCGAATCGAGTTGAAAAAAGTAACACGAGACGAAATTTTATCAGCCACGAGTTGCATATACTATTTTTTCTACGAATTTTCACTCATTTTAACAAGTTAATGCACTTTAGAAAAAAATAAACATAAAGTGACATTTCTCTTGTCACCAATTGAATGTCAAACAGTTTGAAATCCCGGTAGTCCGAGCATTTCAATCTCTAGTGGTTGAAATGCAATTTCAACCACCGGAATCAATGTCAAAATGACTGATTTCAATGTCATGAGTAGAAAATAGTATATTATACGAGCATATAATGGATCCTATTATTATACGATGATGGCGTTTAAACGAGCGAGTTTTTTAAGCCATCTGAGTATAATAATATCTATTACATGCGAGTGAAATACGCTATTTTATTTACAACTACTTTGTTTTATTTTAAATGTAGATTAACACTAAAGTTCGTACAATTTGTAAAATTAATAGCAGGTATATCTGCTATATCTAAATTAGAATTATTATTTTCGGAATTTGAAACAGTATTAACATTAACAGGTAGAACCACATTATTAGAAACTGCTGTAGCATTTATAGACCTAGTAATATCCGAATTTTGAATTGAATTATAATTATCTGACGAAGTAGATGGCTGAAGTTGCTGTAAAATGGTATTGGCAGTGTTCACTTTATTTGTAAGTGACCTCAACGTAGCCCTGTATCCATCAGATTTCCTTTTTAAGAATGATTGTAATTTATTATAATTTTCAATGTTGATGTTTTCGTAAATATTCAGCGTGGATCGCAACATTGAATATATGGTTCATAAATTTGATGATTTATATTTGTCAGCAAGTTCAACGAAATATGCCAAAACGTTGTTTTCAGAAAATGAGCTCGTATTTTTTCTTAACCTCCATTCCATAAAATTTTTGTATGCGATATCATGTTTTCTTCGACTTTTCTGGGAGTAAATTTTCTGTATCTTGTTTGGCGGCTTTGCGTACCTCAGGGGGAGTACAACACAGTTCATCACTATTGTTTTCCATTTTAGGTTTTAGACGAAAGAAGCGACAATTATTATTAACATTGAAATTGAACTAATTAAATACGGAAGTGAGGAACTGGGAAAAAGAATTTATAATCTAATTACAAAGATATGGTTGACAAAGGAAATGCCAAAAGAATGGGAGATGGCGGTGATATGCCCAATCTACAAAAAAGGAAAAAAGGAACTGGCGGAGAATTATAGACCAATATCGCTACTTAACACGATATACAAATTGCTGGCATCACTAATAACAGAAAGGATCAGAGAAGAATCCAAAGATAAAATAGGACCATATCAGGCTGGCTTCATTCAAGGTAAATCAACTGTGGACCAGATTTTCATAACCAGACAATGTCATGAAAAATGCAGAGACAAAAACTTAGCGATACACGCAGTTCTGGTAGATTTGAAACAAGCTTTTGACAGTGTGACACGTACAAAAATAGCAGAAGTAATGAAAGACATGCAATACAAGCAAGAAACAATAGAGCTTGTGGAAATGACACTGAATAAGACAGTAAACATAGTAAGTTTCAAAGGGCACAGGTCATCTCCGTTCGAAAACAAAGTTGGTCTGAAGCAAGGCGACCCTATGTCACCACTCATTTTCAACATAATGCTAGAATATATCATGAGGAAGGCAAACCTCATTACAACTAGAAACATTGTAAATAGCTCATTCCAAATACTAGCTTATGCGGACGATATAATAATGATGGCAAGAACGAAAGAACAACTGAAATCTATGATACAGAAATTCGAAGAAGAAGCGCAGAAAGTCGGGCTAAGAATTAACACAAAAAAATCACATTATATGATCCTGGGAAACAAAATCCAAAAAGCAAACCAGAACTTAACTGTAGAAACAAAAACTACAAAAGAAAAATTAACTTTTCAGATAACAAACACGGCCTCATACCTAGGAGTGGAACTGAACAGCGAAGGAATCTATGAGCAAGAAATAAATAAGAGGATACTAAATGCGTCTAAATGTGCGGGCTCACTAATGCACATCTTAACGAACAAAAGTGTCAAAAGTGATCTAAAATTAAGTTTGTACAAGACAGTAATAAGTCCAGTGCTATTGTACGGAAGTGAGACGTGGGTAGTAACAAAACAAACAGAAAATAGGGTAAATGTGTGGGAAAGGAAGATGCTACGCCGAATTTTTGGAGGGATCAAAGAAGAACAGAAATGGAGGAGAAGGACGAACAAAGAATTGGAAGAACTTTACCAGGATACGGACATAGGTACAAAGCTAAAGCAAAATAGATTAAGATGGCTGGGCCATATTATGAGGAAAGAAGAACACGATCCCACAAAAACCATACTACGGCAAGAACCAGAAGGCAGAAGGAAAAAAGGGCGGCCAAAGAAGACATGGTGGCAACAAGTAGAGGAGGATCTAAGAGAAACAAACATCACGAATTGGGAAACAGAATGTTTAGACAAAAAGAATTGGAAAAAATTAATACAAGCCATTTAGTGCTGAAGTATAAATGATACATAAATGAAGCATAAATATAATGTTGTTTTCTAACGTTGTTTATTAAGTAAAATTTTGTTTGATTAGTATATAAGGTTTAATATATTTTAAATACTGTAAAATGTTTACTTTAGTTAATTGTAGCAAATAACTGCACGCATAAAATCCTTGTAAATACACTGGTAGAAGTTAATTTGCAACATAGCGGATGCTTTACTGTAAATAGCCCCTTAAGAATAAGAATAGTTTTTGATATATCTTAAGTAGGTATTAGAGAATGATTATGTTATTAGGTTTAACTATGTATTCTAAAGCCATAGGTCTTTAAGGCCTGAAGTGCTGAAATATATATATATATATATATTTGTCAGCAAGTTCAACGAAATATGCCAAAACGTTGTTTTCAGAAAATGAGCTCGTATTTTTTCTTAACCTCCATTCCATAAAATTTTTGTATGCGATATCATGTTTTCTTCGACTTTTCTGGGAGTAAATTTTCTGTATCTTGTTTGGCGGCTTTGCGTACCTCAGGGGGAGTACAACACAGTTCATCACTATTGTTTTCCATTTTAGGTTTTAGACGAAAGAAGCGACAATTATTATTTTTAAACTGCCAGACTGATAACTGTCAACTCGAAAATAAATAAAAGCAGTTCATGGCTTGTTTGATTATATGCACATAAATCCGTATTAACGATGTAATTATGGTGGTATCCATGCATTTATGGCGGTATCGATGTAATTATGAGATATAAACAAGGCATTGTGATTTTAGTTAATAATATATATCATAATTAACAAATAATCACAAAATAACAACGGTATTGTTTAATAGTTGTAAATAATAGTAGATTATGCAATGAGGGAGAGAAATGCGTTATTTTGCTGAGGTACAATTTCAGACTCGAGGGCGAAGCCCGAGAGTCAGAAATTGCACTGAAGCAAAATAGCATTCTCTCCGAGTTGCATATACTATTTTTTTCACGTTGCAGGAAGATTTAAAACGAAAAACCTGTATTTTTTAAACGTCATTTATTGACATTTTAGTTACAATTATTTTAAAATTAGTAGCCTATGGTAAATTTTAAAGTTGGTGGCACTGTAAGTCATTATGACAAGAGCTCACAATTAAGTCAAATTCGAGGTTAGGTGTCAAAACCTGATAACCTCGAATTTGGCATAATTGTTTCGTCCGTCATAATGAAAACTCCCTAGAGAAATTTTTGTCTTATTTAGTCTCTAGGGAGTAAATGTTTTACTTCTGTCACAATTTTGATGCTATAGAAACCGACTTCTACTCCCGGTCGTGGAAAAAATATATTTATGTACAGCCTTTCTGATCATGGTTTAGTTTATTGCATATATCTTTCGGCTCAAGACCTCTACAGTATGTTCTTGATTAAGTTTATAAGAGGAAAAGCTTTTATTTTTCATTTCAGTAGAAAAGTCATAAAAGTTTTTGTTTTTAAAAAACCACCATTATGAGATTATGAAAATAGCTAAAGATAAAAGTACCTTTAATTTAAGGTTACTGTTTTTAACTTCAGATTTCGTTTCTAACAAGTCCAGAATTTTTAAAACCGCCTAAAGATAACACAACGAGCCATACTAAGTAATTTTTAAATGATTTCATCTACACGTCATAACTAGGGTGACCACCTCTCAGGGTTTCACCCGAAGTTTCAGGTTTTCTACACCACGTCTCCGTGCTTCGGGTTGCACGAATTTTGTAATAATGTCTAAATATAACTTAACTGTCAATTATATCAATGAAAATAAGATAAGTTTCATGTAACAGCCTCAAACTACGTGCGGGGCGCGTGCGTATCATGTCTCTTGCTATTTGCCTTTTTCTGAAATAATAGGATTATATTTCGAATTCAACCCTTTAATAGCTAAAAAGCAAAACTGCTGCTTTAGATTCTTTCTAGGTTCAATCGTATTCAGTAACCAGGAAAAATTTCATACGTATAGGTAATTAGGTACAGAATTTTTGAGTATTCATTTTGTTTTTAATCTAATTTCATTTGATACTAGAGGTAATTTACTTTTGTATTTTTTGTTCTTTCGAGATTCTTATCTCTTTTGAGTCAATAATGGTTAAATTTTTCTTTTCAAACCTCGTTTATTGTGTTCGTATTCAAGTATTTAAATTGCCATTTCTCACTCGTAAAGTAATTCACAAAAATCATAATTTTTAGGTACGTTGAGTCTTTTTTGAATAAAATCGTTATTATCTCCAAAACCGTTAACTTTAGAATAGCGGTTCTCAACCATCTTTATTGACGCATCCTTTAGTATGTTAGCTGTTTCTCAAGTACCCCTGAACACTATTGTATGCATAATATTAGCATCAGCTTTATTATTGTATGTATGTATTATCGATAACCTCATTTTACCTTGCAGTGTAGATGCTGGTGCTTTATGCGTTTGCATCTGGCGGTACAATGTTCAACTTGCCCCGGATTTGGGATACAAAGTTGGAGTGCGCCTTTAATGCTTGCGCAACAACCATTGTGAGAGGTGTGTGTCATGGTGATGTGTTGACTCTATCTCTTAGCTTTATTACTACAAAATAAAAAATCATTAATGATTGAGGGAGTATTTTACAAAAAATTACAAAGGATACTATTTATATTTTTAGTAATTTAAATCACAAAAATACTAACAATACTCGTATTTATATATTTATAAATCTATACCTCAAACAAAACAATTCAGGAAATTAAGAGTACATATCGGTACATATGTATATTTTTTGCTAAATCAAATTAGAAAATATATGTATAATACATAGTACTGAATTTAATGAGGCACTTGTCAAGAAGATATTTTCTACCAATAGAAGACTTACTTAAGATTTTTAAAAAATATATATGGCTTTATGGTGTTGAAAACTATTGGTTTTAAGAAAAAATTAAAACGACCTAAAACATTTCCAAGTAAAAAGGTTTTTCAATACATTTTTTAAACAAATTTTTGTCCGTAAAGGATTTTGAATAAAAACATTTATACGAGTTGCTAATTTTCTCTTAAAGCCGTACGTAAGAATTAAAAACCATAAGCCTTCTACTGGTGGAAAAGATTTCCTAATTTTCATTTGAATATCCTTTCTCAATTCACAATGAAATGATATAAACCTCGTTTTAACCCCCCCGCCCCATTAATATCTCCGTAAAGTTTGACAATTGAAACTATGCTTATACGAGTATGAATTTTTTGGCCAATTTGTGACGTACGATATGGACAAATATTTGATTACACCCTGTATTATATTTGCTAACCATTAATAGTAAGGAATAAAAACATTGTTTTTATTTGCTTGTTTTTTGTTTCTTATAAACATTCGGTATTTGTCATTGAAGAAAACCTTTTTCTACTCACGAAGGATCTCAGGATTTATATAAATTTAAAGGTGGTCACCCTAGTCATGACATTGCTATGTTATTCGTACTATGTAGAGGAAAAAAAGTATGAATGGAGCTAAAGGATTATTATATAGGTGGTTCATTGGGCGCTTATCGGGAAGCCCAAATTCCAAAGCTCTATTTAAATTTGTTTCATAATGACGTTCTGCAATAACTAATACTCTGCAAATAGGTGGTTTATAAATCTTAACGGAGTTATATCAGTTATTATTTGCGCTGAGCTTTTCTTATATTTGTACCTAGTGAAAATAAGTGAAGTGTGAGTGTCATACAGGGACCGTCAAAAAGGACTGATTATTTTATTTTCTAAATAAAAAATTAAATGTCACAGCAATCGTTATGTGTCTTATATTATTTTAAAGAGAGGCTTTGAAAATTCCTGTAAAACAATTGCAGAATATTTGACACTTACTATCCATTTACAAAACTCGTGAACTGTCAAAAGGCTGTCAGGTTGGTACCTTGTTTAAATTCTGGTTTGGAACTTCTGCTTATTGATTTTGGCAGCACTGAAATTTTTAAAATTTAAAGACTTGACGTCACACTTTCTTGTAAAAAAAAATCTCCAAATTTTTTTAATTTTTGTGCATACACTTCAATTCCGATGGAACAGAAACGAAAGAAGGTTTTATTATTGAAAAGGGAAAAAAGGCTATAGTTAATTATTACAAGGAAAAACTTCGCTTGACACATATAACATAACCTAACTGTAATATTACTAGAAATCACTAGATTCGAAGTACATTCCCAAAAAAACTGTAATTTCCAGGTACACTCAGCAAATATTTAAAAAATTTGACATTGACAGTTCACAAGTTTTCCGAATGGATAATAGCAAAATGAACACATGGCCAGTGCCACAACGTGTTTTTTGTGTTGAACAATTTGTCAAAGTTAATTCAATTATTCAAGTGCAACGTAACACGCCTCGGTTTATAGCTCAGCGGTAGGGTTACTTCAATGGCGTCGGTTTCGGAAGAGGAGGGTGGGCGTTACCCTCAGCTAGACACTGGATTTGAATGGAACAAAGTTTATTATATTTACACTACTAACTAACATACAGATAAGCTTATAACTAGGTAACATATATGTACAGAAAAAGAAAATGGCGGATTGGCATCCGCAGTTGGAAGCTGGTGTGGTCCTTCGAAGGCGGTGCAGGCGGCTAAAGTGGCTCCGTGTCCAAATCCCACGAAGACGGCAGGCTCTCTGTCCAGCGAAGGCGATTGGCTCTAAGTCCAACGAAGGCGGTTGGCTCTAAGTCCAGCGGAGGCGATTGGCTCTAAGTCCAACGAATGCGGTTGGCTCTGAGTCCAGTAGATGCGGCAGACAGCTAAGTCCAGTGGATGCGGCAGGCTCTATGTCCAGTAGATGCGGTAGACAGCTAAGTCCAGTGGATGCGGCAGACAGCTAAGTCCAGTGGATGCGGCAGACTCTATGTCCAGTAGATGCGGTAGACAGCTAAGTCCAGTAGATGCGGCAGACAGCTAAGTCCAGTAGATGTGGCAAACAGCTATGTTCAACGAAGGTGATAGGCTCTGGAGAGGGCTGGGGCTGGCAGATCCTTGGAAGGCTGGAGCTGCTAGCTGGTCCTGGAAGGCTGGATGCTGTTGGCTGACTCTCCTGGGTTGAGTGATGCTGGATTGACCCGCCGAGGCAGAGTTGTCCTGGGAGGCTGGAATGGCTGCTGGTGGTCCTGGAGGCTGTAGTGGCTGCTGGTGGACTCTCCTGGATTGAGTTGATGCTGGTTCGACTCTCCTGGATTGAGTTGATGCTGGTTCGACTCTCCTGGATTGAGTGATTTCCTACTGCCAGCGTCTGACTATTTAAAGGGGTCAGTCCTTTGTCAAACGCGATCTCGCAGCTCATTGGTCGAAGTAGAAGGGATGTTTTTGCCCGTTTTTGATGTATTTCGAATTATCGCGTTTAATTGAGCGGCGTGATCAATTATCGACTTGATTTGGGTCGCAATCAATAGTCGTTGAAATGTTGATTCTAACGACACCCAATTTGCTAGGTTTTGGTAAAGATTAATTGAAATTGGAATTTTTTAATTCCGTGTTCGGCGTAAAACTTACTTAAGCATTACTCTTATTGCGTATGTTAAGAAGTTATTTTTGCTTCGATTTGGTTGCGCGCTAATTTTATATGAATTTTGATACTATTCACGCCTTCCTGGGATGCTTCCTTCCGCTAATTATAATTTAATTTGTTATTTTGCACCCTTGCCCGCTGTACTCGGTCGTGGCCCTGATTTCTTCGTTACAAAATGCTTTTCCGCCGGGCCGCTGTGTACGCTGAATTTCGGCCGCTCCGCCCGCATGCATTCGCTGGCTGATGGAAAAAGTGTGCTCAGCCACAGATCTGCTCCAGAACGTGAAAAAGCCCACGCCCCAAGGGACTTCGCTTGAACCCGAGCCCCAGGTACCAGGAGTCCTGGCCGAAGTTTCTAACACCCCAGGTCGACATCCGCTCCCACGAGTCCCGGCTGACGACACCTTTCATCGGAACGCTTCCATCGCCACCAAGGCCCCAACACCAGCCCTCAACGGCCCAACATCGCGCTCATCGAGATACCTCCAACCGAGCAGCGCATCATTCCACAGGGATTCAGAGACCGCTTAGTCCAAAGATGTATGACGGCCAGCGAACCCGCAAAGGAAAGATCCCCCCGGTTCCCGCAACCTGCTACAGAGGATCATGCGGCTCGCAGCCAAACATCACCATGTGAGGATTTACAAGGGCATCTACGGATAACCGGCCACTCATATCTCGCAGTACCACCAAGGAATTCGTCGCTAAGCCAATTAGACGTAGTCGAAGGGAGAAACACACGCAGATTAACTCCACCCCTTCTTCCCAGCTCCTTAGAAAATTCATGCACGGATCGAGGACGCCAACGAAGGGGGGAATTAATATGAACCGGTTAACAGAAAACGAAGTAATTTTTCATCGCCAAGCAGGCAGCGAACAAATTACAAAAACATCTGTTCACCAGCAAATCGCCCCGATCCTACAAGAATTTAAAAGAAAACCGTTACAAAAATAAAACAATAAATCGCGGCATGCCAGCTCAAAGGAGCACCAATTCTCAAGTGCAAACCTCTGCACAAAGACAATAAAGGGCCAACGGCTTGCCAGACCCCAATAAATCCGGAAGCCGACAAAACGGCGCCGCTGCGAACAAACTCCGAACGCGCTACCAAATTAATAATCCAAGTTCAATTACTAAAACGCTCTTAAATCAGAGTGCGCCCAATCAAAACCCCCACATAAGGATACCTGCCGATAGGAAAAGTTAACCGCCAACTGGTAAAATCAACCCCAAGTCTCTAGCACCCAGGCAGGTCGATCAGCCAGCGAATGCATGCGGGCGGAGCGGCCGAAATTCAGCGTACACAGCGGCCCGGCGGAAAAGCATTTTGTAACGAAGAAATCAGGGCCACGACCGAGTACAGCGGGCAAGGGTGCAAAATTACAAATTAAATTATAATTAGCGGAAGGAAGCATCCCAGGAAGGCGTGAATAGTATCAAAATTCATATAAAATTAGCGCGCAACCAAATCGAAGCAAAAATAACTTCTTAACATACGCAATAAGAGTAATGCTTAAGGAAGTTTTACGACGAACACGGAATTAAAAAAAAATTCTAATTTCAATTAATCTTTACCAAAACCTAGCAAATTGGATGTCGTTAGAATCAACATTTCAACGACTATTGATTGCGACCCAAATCAAGTCGATAATTGATCACGCCGCTCAATTAAACGCGATAATTCGAAATACATCAAAAACGGGCAAAAACATCCCTTCTACTTCGACCAATGAGCTGCGAGATTGCGTTTGACAAAGGACTGGTCCCTTTAAATAGTCAGACGCTGGCAGTAGGAAATCACTCAATCCAGGAGAGTCCACCAGCAGCCACTACAGCCTCCAGGACCACCAGCAGCCATTCCAGCCTCCCAGGACAACTCTGCCGTTCACCGAGCTGCCGCTTTCTTGGACTTGGAGCCTATCGCCCGCGCTGGATTCCGAGCCTATCACCTACGTGGACTTAGAGCCAATCCACTTCATTGGACTCTGCTGTCTGCCGTCTTCGGGGAATTTCGGAATTCGAGCCACTTCCGCCAACCGCCGCCTCCGCCAAGGAGATCAGCACTGCCGCCGACGTTGCCGCCGCCGCTGCTCTCAGCCCGCCGCCCCGTCGCCAGTCGCCACCGCCGCTGCTGCAACCGCAGAAGGAAGCCGCCAGCCGCCGCCTCCGCCAAGGAGATCAGCACTGCCGCCGACGTTGCCGCCGCCGCTGCTCTCAGGCCGCCGCCCCGTCGCCAGTCGCCACCGCCGCCGCTGCAACCGCAGAAGGAAGCCGCCAGCCGCCGCCTCCGCCAAGGAGATCCGCACTGCCGCCGACGTTGCCGCCGCCGCTGCTCTCAGCCCGCCGCCCCGTAGCCAGTCACCGCCGCCGCCGCCGCAGCACCCACAGGGGAAGCTCGCCGCCACCGCCTCATCACCCGTCGCCGCCGACGCCCCAGGAGAACCTCGCAGCCCCGCTGGCAACGGACCTCTCTTCCCCGGACTCCCCTAGCGGAAGCCCGAGCCGTACCCCGCACCGCCCCCCGGAAGGGACGGACCGCGTCCAGGCCACGTTCCCCGCCTCCGACAACCGGGAAAGGCCGCCCCATCCCCACCCTAGGCACCGGCGCCCGAGCCTAGACGAGTAGTTTACTTTTGTATATGTATTTCCTTTTTTTCTTTTATTATATATAGTTTTAAGCATTTATGTACATAAGATTATTACTCCAATAAACCTCTTAAAAGTTCACTCCAGTCAATCAGCAACATCGACAAAAGTAACGCCCACCCTCCTCTTCCGAAACCGACGCCATTGAAGTAACCCTACCGCTGAGCTATAAACCGAGGCGTGTTAAACGTTTGTTTCGAAGAGAATTTAATGTTCGCAATGCTTCAGATTTTTTTCTTTGGCTCTACCTATTGAGTAAAGTTTATATTGCAGAAACAATAACAATTATTGACGAACTTAAAACAAGCATTGAAAAAGAAATTGGAGCTATTCCGCAGGAATTATTTATTAGAGTCATGTTTAATTTCGTCCACCGCTTAGAAGAATGTAGTAGTAAATGCTCTTTGGTAGTAATAACGGGTGTCCGCCGGCAAATTTCATTTTTAAACTTGAAATAAAATTTTTATTTCTTAAAATATGTTATTGAAAAAAATACAAAATAAACCTTAATCTTTGGGAAATTATTTGTGAAACAGCACATCCGCCAAATGCCGCCCCTCACGTCGTATCACTTTTTCCAAACGAGCTTGAAAATTTTGCATCACACGCGTAAGCATAGCACGAATTTCTTAGGTGATGTTCATCACATCCAAAGTGGTGGTGCATTCTCGTAGACTTTTGATTTGAGATATGCCCACAAAAAAAGTGGGTGTCCAGTGGCAAATTTCCTACGAGAATGCACCACCCACTTTGGATGTGTTAAAGCAGAACATCACCCGAGAAATTCGTGCGATTACACCTGCTATGCTTACGCGTGTGATGCAAAATTTTCAAGTTCGTTTGGAAGAAGTGATACGACGTGAGGGGCGTCATTTGGCGGATGTGCTGTTTCACAAATAATTTCCCAAAGATTAAGGTTTATTTTGTATTTTTTTTCAATAACATATTTTAAGAAATAAAAATTTTATTTCAAGTTTAAAAATGAAATTTGCCTGCGGACACCCGTTATTTATTTATTTCATACTGATGTCAAAAATTACATTTTTCGGATTATTTATGGTACAAAAAATGGAACATTAAAATCCTAGTACTTTAAAGTAAAATTTTAAAGTTCAAGTACGTTAAAATTATACGTCAGTTGTTGACATGACATTTGAAATGATTTACAACTTTTCATTTAAAATTCATTAAACTTGCAGTTGCAGTATGAAATAAACCGTTGTATTCACCACGAACGAAAAGTGTTTTTAAAGGTCCTCGCAAGTAATTCCGTCCGAGGCGTCAGCAACAACTTTCTCGTCTTTAAAATGCCACTTTTTGTTCTAAATAAATAAACTACTATTATCCTGCTGCTTTTCAGCTTGCAGTAGGAGTTCGGTTATTACATTATTAATTACATTGACCTTAACATTAATATACCTCAACATTACATAATTTACATTTGTACTAATTACATATATATTTTACGCCGATCACTCATTCTTGTCCTTTATTCCTCGTCTTCTTTGTACCTCTCTCATCCACCCTATACCCTTGCCACTTTCACTTAGTACACTTTTCACTGTTTTTCCCTCACTTATATCCCGAGTCTTATAACATCTATCTACTAGGTGCACTATTGTTTCTTCCTCTATTCTACATAACCTACACATCTTCTCTTCATATTTTTTTCAAATTTTTTTGCCATTTTCTTCATTTCCACATCTATACCTTGCAATTGTTTGATGGTGTCCCTTGTCTTCTTTATTTCTTAGGTATTTGGGTGCTTCTGTCGTTATGATGTTTCTATATACGTTATTACTGGTACTGCAGTTTATTTGGTTAAACTGCTCCTGTTTTTGTATTTCTTTATCTTTTCTTATGAGTTCTTTTCTTATCGACAGTTGTTGATCTTTTCTTCTTTCTATCTCTTGTGTGCAGTAGCCGACTCTGTGGTAGTCCTTTTCCCTTTTCTTTTCCCATTTATTTTTACTGTCTTCTATTTTTTTCTCCTCCTTTTTACTTTCTCGCATAGAGAAAGTATTGTAATCGTCAAAAAAATCGACTTCGAGATTTTGACGAATCTTGACGTTTTAGACCTCCTAGAGTCCGAAAAATCCATTTTTCGAATTATGTCTGTGTGTGTGTATGTGTGTGCGTGTGTGTGTGTGTGAACACGATAACTTAAAAACGAAATAAGCTAGACCCTTGTAATTATGTACATAGTCATTATTCAAAATTTGTAGATTCCAGACCAATTTTGAGTGAAATCGGTTAACCGGAAGTGGCACTTTACCTAAACATGTAGCGGTACCTTTTCAAGTAAAGTACCAGTTTGCTTTGAGATATTTGAACAAAATTTTGTACATACATTTCTTATGTAGAAAAACTACCAGATATTACATTTCAGCATGATCGGGTAACCGGAAGTGGCATTTTACCTAAACAGGTAGCGGTATCCATTCAAGTAAAGTACCAGTTTGCTTCAAGGTATTTGCACGAAATTTTGCACATACATTTATTATTGAGAAAAACTCCCAGATATAAAATTTCAGTATGATAGGTTAACATAAAGCGGCACTTTACCTAAACAGGTAGTGGTTACCTGAAAATGTAATTTTATCGCTGTATGTATATACATTGCAATAAACTTTTCAAATTTGCTAGAAAACAAGGCGAATGCGAGAAAGTCTAGGGGAGCACACTCCCGATTTTTTCTTATTTCTTTCCAACATTCCTTCAATATTGTATTTTCCGTGTTGCTTCTTATTTTATCTTCATATTTTATTGCTCTATGTCCTGCCTCAAACCTTAGTTTTCTTCTTTTTGTTTCCTCTAGCACTATATATGATGGCGTGTTTGTACCAAGCTCCAATAGTCATTTGATATATTTTACTTGGAATTTCCCGATCTCTTCCCTCTCTTCGCAACCCCATATTTCTGAGCCATACAGAATTATACTTTTTATTATTGTGTCAAACATCATTAGCCTTATGTTTAGGTTTTCTCCAAATTTTCTCTTTCCTATTCCCCATATTTGGCCCAATGCCTTCATAACTTTACTTGTGACGTCCTTTAAATGTTTTTCTGGCCCATTGTTTCTTTGGAATGTATATCGTAGGTATTTTATTTCATTTTTTTTCTATTTCTTCTTTGTTGCATTTCCATTTTTCTTTTTTATCTCTTCCTTCTCCTTTTCTAAAGACTATAATCTTTGATTTTTCTACATTTAATTCCATACTCTTTTTCTGTAAATATCGCTGGAATCTTATCATCATATCTTTCATTTGTTCCTTTTCTTTTGCCAGGAGTACTATGTCATCAGCATATGCTAATGATCAAATCTTCTTCTTACTAATTGTCACTCCACCTGCTTGCCATTATCTTAATTTATCTTCCAACTCTGATATATATGTATATCAGGAAAAGAGTCGGGCTGAGCGGGCATCCTTGTCGTAATCCTCTTTCTGTCCAAAACCTTTTAGATGTCTTTTCATTAATTTTGACAATGTTTGCAGTTTCTTCATATAGTTCTTTTATTCGGGTAATCATGTGTTGCTGTATTCTTTTTTGTTCCATCATTTGCCACAGTTCTTGTCTATTCACATGTCGAAGGCTGCTTTGAGATCAACAAAAAATGAAACTAGCTTTCTGTTTTTCTCCATTATTTCCTTTTCTATTATGTAGTTTAGGATATATATGTTGTCTATTACACCCCTTCCCTTTCTGAATCCTGATTGTGTTTCTTGAATAATGTTCTTTTCTTCCATTTCTTGTTTTAGCTTTTCTTCCAAGATCATGGCATATAATTTATAAGCTGTATTCATTAAGGTTATTCCCCTGTAATTCTCTGCCTTTTCTCTGTCTCCTCTTTTTTATATTGGGATTATTATCCCTGTTTTCCAAATTTCTGGAAATCCTTTGCCTTCTCATTAGTTTTTTAAGCACTCTGTTAGTCTTCCGATTATATTATTTGTGGGTTTATCCATACTTCATTCTGCAGCTCATCTACCCCGGGCGATTTGTTCTTTGTTAATCTCTTTATTTGGCATCTTACTTCCTCTTCCTTGATTGTTGTTGTCATTGTTGTTTCTATTGCTGTTTCTTGTATTTGTATAATTCTTTCTTCTTTTCCTTTCAGTATCTTCCTAAAGTGTGTTTCCCATATTGTCATCTCTATTTTGCCACTTATCTGATATTTTGTTTTTCTCTCTTTGTTGATGTACTTCCATGCTTCTGTTTTGTTCTTTATTTCCCTTATCTCGTTTCCATATTGTTCCATCTTCCTCTTTTTTTTGCTCTTTATTAGTACTTTGTATTCCTTCATCTCTGTTATATATACATTTTTTGCAACTTTTTTAATTTTCCATCTTTATAAACACTGTCTTACTTGTTGCTTTTTATTTTTACATTCTTTATCCCACCAAGGATTTCTACCTATTTTCCATTTCTTTATTGTCTTTTGTTTTTTCACCATATTTTCCTTAATCTTCCCTGCGAGTTCATTTATTGCATTTTCTACTCCTTCCTTTCTGAATTCAATCCTTCTTAAATTCTCTTTGTATATTTTTATGCTGTCTTTTGTCCGTACATTTTTATTTATTCGCCTATATTCTTTCTCTTTTGATTCCGGTTTCATTGTTTCTGTTGTTAAGTGAATTGTTAAGGGTTGATGATCTGACTCAGTTCTCTCCCCTATTATAAGGCTTTTGATATCTTCTCGGCCTGTATTGTTGGTTATTGCATAACCAATTACCGTCTCTCCTCTAGGATCTATATACGTATATTCTCCTACGTCTCCACTTATATTACCATTTAAAATATTCCATCCTCTTTCTTGTATAAATGGTATCAGTACTCGTCCTTCTGTGTTTTGTAGTTTGTCTTTGGATTTTATTTTTTCTTCTTCCCTGCATTCTCCTATTGTTCATCACGTTCCTGTTCTTGCGTTGAAATCTCTGCCTATTAATAACTTATATTCTTTTTTCTTGTGTTATCTGGTCCTTTAGTTTATCTATAATATTTTCTATATTTTGATTACTGTATACTGTATACAGCGATTATCGGTTCCCAGTGGCACCGCCAGCAGCGTATTCGTTGCGGGGACGTTCCGCCCGGACCGCCAGCTAACGGACCAAAGAAGAAGAAGAAGATACTGTTATTATTCTCCAGTAGTCTCCCTTTATTTTAATATTCTTTCCTGAATTCCTTCTTGTTGGTTTTGTTCGTATTTTGCCTCTCGCATTTCTTCAATTCCTTTCTTTATCCTTGTAATTATTCCTCCTTTTGCTCTACCTTTCTTGTACTGTTTTGTTGCATATTGGCATTTCCAGTTGTAATTTTCGGGTAGTTGTTGCTTAGAAAAATGTATTGAAAACGACAGAGGCCAGTTGTGGCGTACAATATTTGATAAATAAATCTCCTGTCCTTACACTTCACCAAACCGTTTTGTTTAAATCTGTAACTTATGATAATACATTTTATCTAGAAAATAAAATAGTCAGTCCTTTTTGACGATCCCTGTATAAGGGTTTAAAGTCGGATTTCGGATATTGTTCAAACAAGTAAAATTGTTTTAATGCTTTCTGATGCCGCACCATATATGGTAAAGGCTGGTCAACAATTAAAGGTTTTATATGAAAATTTAATTCATGTGGCATGTTTAGCACATGGTATAAATAGAGTAGCCGAAGCAATTCAAAATGAATTTTCTTTAGTAGCTTAATAAGTAGCTTAAAAAAGTATTTGTAAAGGCTCCGACACGAATACAGAGAAAAACTACCTAACATTAATTACGCGTTGGGGAACGTGGTTAAATGCAGCTCTGTTTTATGCAAAAAAATTTAAAAACATAAAGGAAGTAGTTTTAGAATTGTCTGATAATTCAAGTGCCTGTATCAATAAAGCTGAATCGGTTTTAAAAGAAGTCAGAATTGCGCAGTCAGTTAGAATTTTTAAAAGCAAATTATAATTTTGTAAGCACAACTATTTCCAAATTGGAGACAGAAGCATTGCCACGTCAATAGAACTAGTTAAATATTTTCAAAATTTAATTTCTAGTGTTCCAGGAAATACTGGAAAAAGTATTTTAATAATTAACCGAAGTCTTGAAAAAAAAGCAGGGGTTATCAGCTGTTAACTAAAATTTTGGCTAGATGAAAATTACGAAGATCTCGATATAAATTTAGATTTGCCCACATCAACTGTATTAAAAAATGCACCTGTAACGTCTGTAAACGTGGAAAGAAGTTTTTCTTCACTTAAACATATTATCCATTTACTTGACATCTGCCCTGTCAGTATCAAATTTTTTAATATGTCTTGACCACGACTTGCCGGATTGTTTGACAAACGTCACTGTATACGGCCTGGGCATATGTGAAGTTTCGCGATCCTCTACAGAGCGCTGTATACCCACAAGCGGGAATTTCAAATTTCGCAATGTAACATCAGTTAGTACGTTGACTACAATGCAAATATTTGATTAAATTTTACGACGTTTCTTAAAATTTTACAACAATAATATAACCCTGCCGTGTATTTTTTACTTTGATTTTCTATTGTGTTTTTGTGATCAGTTTCCTGCTAGTTTTTTCGTGTTTTCTCATTTACATTATTTATGTTCACAGTATAATAATGTTGATTAATTTATGCGTTATTATTGCTTATGATTTTGTATAGTATTGTTGAAATAAAAAGCGGTTTTACAATGTGCAAATATACCAATTGGGGAGGATCTTATCATGAATTTACCTCCAACTAAGTTTTACGAAGGAAATGGTCTGAAAGCTAAATTATTGTATTCATGCTTCAAACAACGTACCTTTTTAGCGATTTCTATTTTCTATTTTTATTTAAATAGGTATCCATAAACAAAGGGAAAGAATTGTTAGTTGTAGCTTTCAAGAAAGGTGTTTCCGAGTAACTTCTTCTGGGCGAAGACTATAAAATCACATTGCACTTCCTTTAGTACATTTTTAATTACTACATTTACAGATAGATATCTAATAAAACAAATAACTTTTAAATGTTTAATTTAAAATTTTTTACAATAAATTACACAAATTTACAACCTTGCAATAACACAGAATAAAATACTTCATTACTATTACCACCTAGAACATCTTCCAAATTTGTAAGAAATACGATTATCTGCATATCATGTGCTATTTTAGAGCAAATGTGTGAGCTATCCAAAAAATACGTGCCTGAAAATATAAATCCATCATCAACTACGAATTCTTGAAGTTCCACACAGTGTATGTATATGTATCTACACACACCCAAAGCATACAAAAACTTTATATTATGTGTAAATAGTGTTATTTCAAATAATTGGTTTGCATACAAAATCATCATCAATATTTACGTCTACGGCATCATCTTTTTCAATATTTTTGTAGTGTTTTTGAATTTTGAATAAGTGATATAATTTTTTCATTTGGTAAAAATTTTACGCAATTTTCTGCCTCTTTAACACATTGTGAAGTTAGTAAAATACTATTAACGGTCTCTGTTATTAATTTATTGCGTGTTTTGATTTTTATTAAGTTAACCTTTGAAAAAATGCGTTCACATGTTGCATTAGAGTGAGGGATCCATAAGACATTTAAACAAAAGTCGGATACATTCTTGCATAAAGCTACATTATTTCCATCCTGAAATGTCCTTAAAAGTATTTCAAAAAGTGCTCTTCGGCGGTTCTAGGTTGTAGCTTGTAGCCTAGTTAATTCACTCCGTCCTACATCCTACTCCTAGCGGTGATTCCCCTCCTTGCTGCATCCTGCATCATGGGCAGCTTCATTCTACCCACTGACGCCAGCTTCATCTGTTTCCGCTAACGCTTTACATAGCCGTTCCAATTCACCTAAACCAGTTCTGAGAAAGAAGGCCATGGGTACTCCCCGTTGCGCCATCTATTAGACACTTTAACAAGTTAATGACAGTCGACGTTTTCGAAGTTTGATTGTCGAAAAGGTTATTTTTTCCCATTTGTAATTCAAAGCACCCGACACCCGTTTAGGGTATAAGGGCTATGCAGAAGAAGAAGTAATTCAAATACGTGCTAAAAATGGAAAAAAGTTGTTTAATTTGTAAAAATAAAAATTAGCCCTTCCAAATCCCAGAATTTGATGAAAACAACAATTTCTAGATTTTTCAGTAGGTAACTTTAATGGTCAAAGTCAATTAATTAAGGACCGCCTTCACACTGAGATTTCTCATTTAAAACATCCTGCAGGAAGACTGTGGTCGTTAATCATAGATGACATGTCCATCAAACAAAAAATGTATTACAGCAGATTTGACGAATGTATTTATGACTTGGATACTTGTACTTGTAGTTCCATTGAAGAAATACCTAAAATTGCTAACAAATTGTTATACTTCGTTGTACATAAACTTTCTGTAACATTCACCGTACTACCTATGGGATACTTTTTCCATGCATCATTAACACTACCAGATTTCCATTCCTTGACCTTGGAAATACTAAAATTAGCGACAGATTGTGGGTTGATTGTACTGAGAATTGTAACAGACAATATTTCATGCAACGCAGCTTTATTTAAAGTCATGTGGTGGGTCAATAAACAATTTTATTGAACATCCAGTACACAGGGACTAACGAAAGAAACTGCACATGCACTAGTTTATGTGTGAAATTTCTTTTGCAACAGGCTGGATGTTTTAACTCGCTGTTTTAGCTCTGATGCAGTAGAAGCCACATTTTCACATATTCGTTTTTTATTTACTTATGGGATTAATTATGGAAAACGTTAATAATCCAACCACTTCTTTGGAAGAGGGATCTGTTGCAGATCCCACTCTGATCCCCTAAGAAGAGCAATCCTCCACTGGAGTCCCTCTACAATAAGTCAACAAGGAGTGTTCTTGAAACACGTTTGATGTCTTCTAACAATAATTCGCTCTCTATCAGCATCTTCAGTAAGATTTCGATGGTCAAAGTTGACCATATTAGAGGGATGGACTTTATTTAAAGTAGGTATCATCTAGTTCATCAACTTAGGAATTTATTATACATCTTACAGAACGCTTTATATTTTTATGCACAACCCATATATTATAATGGCATAATTATGTTGATTTTTAGATGTATTATGGGGTTTATAATTTCATAATCATTGTCATCTTCTAACAGCGTAGAGTCAAATTATGGGTTGTGGATAATAGTAGTGTCGTTCGCAAACGAATTGGTTCAATGAGCCGGCTCAGTACAATCACATAAGGTTGGTCAAGAGAGCATGCAAATCGGCAACGCCTGTTGGGAATTGTACTGCTTGGAACATGGTATCCAACCTGATGGACAGATGCCCTCAGATAAAACTGTTGGCAGAGGCGATGATAGTTTCAACACTTTCTTTACCGAGACAGGAGCTGGTAAGCACGTACCCAGAGCCGTCATGATAAATTTGGAACCAACAGTAGTCAACGAAGTACGTACTGGTACCTATCGCCAGATATTCCATCCTGAGCAACTGATAACTGGTAAGGAAGATGCAGCCAACAACTACACCAGAGGTCATTCTACAATTGGCAAAGAAATTGTGGATCTAGTGCTGGATCGCTTGCGAAAACTAGTGGATCAGTGTACAGGCCTTCAGAGATTCACTGCCTGATTGTAGAGTACAAAGCACCAGCTTCTACACCACTAAGGTAACAAGAGGTTAACGATAATACATACAAGTAATTTGAAGAACCTAATAATATACTAAATTAGGATTTAAAAATGAAATTTGTTGAATTATTGGCAAATAATCAGCATGTATAAGTAATTTCAAGAAAGTAACACTATTTTAAATTATTTTATTGCTTATCCTTCCAAACATTCGGTACAGATGCATTGGAGTTTGTCGAGCCATTAAATTAATTTATTGAACGTGCTTGGCCTGGACATAAGAGAACCTAAACGTCAGTTGACACGTTTCAGTAAAAGTATATTTATAACTAGTTGCCGTTAATAAGGTATCCATTATGGTTTTCTTCTTCTGTAGAAGCTTGGGCAAAGCTGATTCCTTCTAATTTGCATCTGATATTAAGACTATTTTCCCCCTAAGAATTTGGATAATCCTTGCTTGGAACACCAAACTTAGTTGTGAAAGTACGCGATATTTTCCCCTGGAATTATATTGTTTTGTTATTTACAAGTTTTTAAATTAACAATCAACATTTTTCAGAACTCTAATTGAACGTGAGGTTACGTTCTTCAACGAATCATGTGTATTTTCATTCCTTTATATGTTATAGAGGAGACTACCTAATCTTTATAATTTTATTAAATGTTACCTAAATTATTTAAGTTTTTTCAGCTTACACTAAATTATAGGGCAATATAAACAATTACACTAGACTATTCAACACTATAACATATAAGCCAATCACATTGCAGACATTTGCTTTTTTCAACCAATAACAGCAGTATATCACTGAATATTGGGCACTATGCAAAATATTCACAAAACAATGTACGTACTCAAAAAATAAATAGCCTTGTTGCGAAGTATCGCTTAGCAACGATGTTCTGTCCTTAGTGATATCGCTAGGTTACGTAACACTAAACCCCAACAAACTGTGTGGCTTGTTTTAAAAATTTTAAAATGCTGTGTTTTGAAAGTATTCCGCTGAATTTAATTGAGAATGAATAATTATATTAATTGTTGGAATATTTTTCAATAAAGTTAATCGTTATGTATTAATATTGTTAAATAGTCGTTCCAAATACCACTCGAAGTGGATATACATTTTTTAAATATTTTGCCATTTCCATAAAAATTATTGCAAATTTCACTCAACAAAATCACATTTAAATGTCACTCGCCTTCGGCTCGTGACATTTTTTATGTGATTTTGTATCGTGAAATTTAAACGCAATAATTTACATGGAAACGACAAAATATTTGTCAAAAATATATCCACTACTTGTGGTATTACCCTTGAGTATTAACTTCCCTTGACAAAGTCCTAACCTAAACTTTTGAGTCATTTTTTAAAAATCTGCAATTTATTCCATAATATCCACTGTATATTGACAACTGATAACATCAATAATAAATTAATTACCTCATTAACCCTTTTATCATATTATAAATGAAAAATGACAGGTTTTGCGTCAGTTTTGACATAGACTGACACAAAACTTAACCTGCTAATCTTGAATTTGATGAAACTGACAACTCGTGTGTCAGTTTTACCAACCTTGTTTTTCAATATATCATTAAATCTTGGTAGCCATGAAAAAATGATCCAAAATTTTTCGCTGTTTGCGCTTTCTTACTAAAGTATTATACAGGTACACTAGACCTGTCTAGATTACCTGTATTAGTAAGAGTAGGGCAAACGATGACATTTAGGGATCCATGAAGCGAAGTTAGTCACAATTTCACAGTCGACTACATTAATAGAATGAAGGGATTCATCCTGTAAAGTTAGTTACAAGTGTCATAGGTTATAGTTGACTATAAATTATTTATAGTATTTAGTCGTGGCAAGAAATTGAAACTAAATGTGCTTTATGCCATGTAATACACTTTTATTTATTAACTAGTAAATACAGTGGTATTAAGTCAACTTTATATTCATTTTCTGTTCACATCTACACCTGAGGAACATGGAGTGAATAATATTTAAATGTAGGACTCCAAAGAGTGATTCGCACTTTAGATACTTCGCGCTGCGCGCTTTGTATCTAATATGCGCTCAGGTTATAATACTGCGCTTCGCTACCTTGATGTATAATATACTGTTATCTACTAGCAACATGATATTGTACATTTTTGTCATAGAAACAAAATATGAAAAGCTACTCATAACTCCCAAGGGACTTGTCAAATTATTTCTCCCTCAAACTCATGGTAACCATGTAACTACAATTAACGTCTTAGCAACCATACAATGAGGCAATCCTTGATGTTACTTACATATTCTAATTTTAAATGTCATTATGACACTTTGAAATTTGACACTATTTTTACGAATATGCTAGTAGATAAAATATTGTATGCATCACGGAAGATATTCATGTTTTTTACCTTCGGTTCACTTACAGACCTCAGGGAAAAACATATTCATATCTCCCTTAATGCATAAATATCTATTTCCCGCTGCCGGTAATGAAACTAATTCATACATGCTTAGATACAAAACATGAAAATGGCAAATATCATTCGTGTATTATTTTTTCTAGACGACGGAATGTAAATACTGTCATTTACATTCCTAGGAAAATAAAAAAAAAGTGAATCAAGTTGATTTATTATCACAGGATTGAACAAAACAGATTAACAATTATTAGTTATTTGTTAAAATTGAATGCAAAAGAACAATTTGAAAAAGATGAATTTTTCATAACACCTTCATGTTCTAATAATTCTTTTGATTTCTTTTCAAATTGGGCTGTGATGGTTTCTATTGTTTCCGAAGGCCTTTGAGCAAATCCTGTTTGAAGCGAAGTAGACATTTCCACTGTAGTTAAAGTCACAGGGTCGGCTTCAATTTGAGAAGTTGGCGACGTTGAAGATACACAACTTTTCTTATACAATATTTGATTAGCAACATCTAGCTTATTCTGAATAGACTCCGCCACATAGTTTTCAGCCACTGTGGAGGATTTCCATCCTCCGTGTCTCTTCAGACTTAAAATGTCTGCCCCGGAGTCCACTAGCAAGGTAGCAGAGGAACGCCTAAAGCAGTGTCCCGTGAATAAATTGGCGTCTGGTAAATTTAGAAATCCCGCAATAATTGACGGCATTTTAGTAAACGTATGCTTTCCCACAGGTTGGGGGCAGCATTTTCCACTTTGATAACGCAAGAAAAAGCGTGAACTGTTAGCTACCTTCTTTCGAATTTCGTAATATTTTTTGAAAATTCTTAGATAGTCTATCTTGCTTTCTGGATTTTCCACAATTGTGAACTTTCGTACGACGTCATTCTTACGCCCGTAATCATAGTCGTTCGCCAGCGGATCGCCGGCGACTCGCCAGAGTTTCGTTATGAATAGTATGTTGGCAGCACTGTACGTCTATGTCAAATTCGAGGTTAGCAGGTTAGATTTTGTGTCAGTTTCGGCTTGAATCTAGTTTAGCGACCAACTCCGATCAACATGTGCTATACACCATTCGACGCGTCTCGTCGAGCTGAACAATATTGTCCATGGGGACAATCGGGGCAGACCAATGGTTACTGAGATACAGCACTCTAAAGTTTTTTTTTATAAACTTTTTTCTTCGTGGAAAACACTCTGGGGCCTTTGGCGGGGCGCCGCACAGCATTTCGCGCAGCGTACCTCACCGAAGGCTAATAACAAGTCACACTGCGCGCCACCTAACCTAACCTTACCTAACATAACCTAACTTAACCTAATCTAATTTAGCGACCAACTCCGATCGACATGTGCTATACACCATTCGACGCGTCTCGTCGAGCTGAACAATATTGCTGCTGGGGACATTCGGGGCAGATCAATGGTTACTGAGATACAGCACTCTAAAGTTTTTTTTTTATAAATTTTTTTCTTCGTGGAAAACACTCTGGAGCCTTTGGCGGGGCGCCGCACAGCACTTTGCGCAACGTACCTCGCCAAAGGCTAATAACAGGTCACACTGCGCGCCACCTAACCTAACCTTACCTAATATAACCTAACTTAACCTAATCTAGGTTAGGTTAGGTTAGGTTAGGTTATGTTAGGTCAGGTGAGGTTAAGCAAGGTTAGGTTAGGTTAGGTTATGTTAGGTCAGGTTAGGATAGGTTAGGTTAGGTAAGGTTATGTTAGGTTAGGTAAGGTTCGGTTAGGTTAGGTTAGGTTAGGTTAGGTTAGGTTAGGATAGGTTAGGTTAGGTTAGGTTAGGTTAGGTTAGGTTAGGTTAGGTTAGGTTAGGTTAGGTAAGGTTATGTTAGGTTAGGTTAGGTAAGGTTAGGTTAGGTAGTAGGTTAGGTTAGGTAAGCTTAGGTTAGGTTAGGTTAGGTTAGGTTAGGTTAGGTTAGGTAAAGTTAGGTTAGGTTAGGTTAGGTTAGGTTAGGTTAGGTGAGGTTAGGTTAGGTTAGGTTAGGTTAGGATAGGTTAGGTTAGATTAGGATAGGTTAGGTAAGGTTAGGTTAGGTTAGGTTAGGTTAGGTTAGGTTAGGTTAGGTTAGGTCAGGTCAAGTTAGGTTAGGTTAAATTAGGTTAGGTTAGGTTAGGTTAGGTTAGGTTAGGTGAGGTTAGGTTAGGTTAGGTTAGGTAAGGTTATGTTAGGTTAGGATAGGTTAGGTTAGGTTAGGTTAGGTTAGGTTAGGGTAGGTTAGGTTAGGTTAGGTTAGGTGAGGTTAGGTTAGGTTAGGTTAGGTTAGGTTAGGTTAAGTTAGGTTAGGTTAGGTTAGCTTAGGTAAGGTTAGGTTAGGTTAGGTTAGGTTAAGTTAGGTTAGGTTAGGTTAAGTTAGGTCAGGTTAAGTTAGGTTAGGTTAGGTTAGGTTAGTTTAGGTTAGGTGAGGTTAGGTTAGGTTAGGTTAGGTTAGGTAAGGTTAGATTAGGTTAGGATAGGTTAGGTTAGGGTTAGGTTCGGTTAGGTTAGGGTAGGGTAGGTTAGGTTAGGTTAGGTTAAGTTAGGTGAGGTTAGGTTAGGTTAGGTAAGGTTAGGTTAGGTTAGGATAGGTTAGGTTAGGTTAGGTTAGGTTAGGTCAGCTGAAGTTAGGTTAGGTTAGGTTAGGTTAGGTTAGGTTAGGGTAGGTTAGGTTAGGTTAGGATAGGTAAGGTTAGGTTAGGTTAGGTTAGGTTAGGTTAGGTTAGGTTAGGTGAGGTTAGGTTAAGTTGGGTTAGGTAAGGTTAGGTTAGGTTAGGTTAGGTTAGGTAAGGTTAGGTTAGGTTAGGTTAGGCGAGCTTAGGTTAGGTTAGGTTAGGTTAGGTTAGGTTAGGTTAGGTTAGGTAAGGTTAGTTTAGGTTAGGTTAGGTAAGGTTAGATTAGGTTAGGTAAGTTTAGGTTAGGTTAGGTTAGGTTAGGTTAGGGTAGATTAGGTTAGGGTAGGTTAGGTTAGGTTAGGTTAGGTTAGGTCAGGTCAAGTTAGGTTAGGTTAGGTTAGGTTAGGTTAGGTTAAGTTAGGTTAGGTTAGATTAGATTAGGTTATGTTAGGTTAAGTAAGGTTAGGTTAGATAAGGTTAGGTTAGGTTAGGTAAGGTAAGGTTAGTTTAGGTTAGGTAAGGTTAGGTTAGGTTAGGTTAGGTGCCGCGCATTGTGACTTGTTATTAGCCTTTGGTGAGCTACGCTGCGCGGCGCTCCGCCGAAGGCCTCAGAGTATTTTCCACGAAGAAAAAAATTATTAAAAAAAACTTTATAGTGCTGTAGCTTAGTAACCGTTGGTCTGCCGCGAATGTCCCCAGCAGCAATATTGTTCAGCTCGACGAGACGAGTCGAATGGTGTATAGCACATGTCGATCGAAGTTGGTCGCTAAACTAGATTAGGTTAAGTTAGGTTATGTTGGGTAAGGTTAGGTTAGGTGGGGCGCAGTGTGACTTGTTATTAGCCTTCGGTGAGGTACGCTGCGCGAAATGCTGTGCGGCGCCCCGCCAAAGGCCCCAGAGTGTTTTCCACGAAAAAAAAGGTTTATAAAAAAAAAACTTTAGAGTGCTGTATCTCAGTAACCATTGGTCTGCCCCGAATGACCCCAGCAGCAATATTGTTCAGCTCGACGAGACCCGTCGAATGGTGTATAGCACATGTCGATCGGAGTTGGTCGCTAAATTAGATTAGGTTAAGTTAGGTTATGTTAGGTAAGGTTAGGTTAGGTGGCGCGCAGTATGACTTGTTATTAGCCTTCGGTGAGGTACGCTGCGCGAAATGCTGTGCGGCGCCCCGCCAAAGGCCCCAGAGTGTTTTCCACGAAAAAAAAGGTTTATAAAAAAAAACTTTAGAGTGCTGTATCTCAGTAACCATTGGTCTGCCCCGATTGTCCCCATGGACAATATTGTTCAGCTCGACGAGACCCGTCGAATGGTGTATAGCACATGTCGATCGGAGTTGGTCGCTAAACTAGATTCTTACGTTTCTGTCAAAACTGACTGAAAACCTAACCTGATCACCTCGAATTTGACATAGACGTACAGTGCCGCCAACATACTATTCATAACGAAACTCCGGCGAGTCGCTGGCGATCCGCTGGCGAACGACTATGAATACGGGTGTTAGACTGCGGAATTGTGATGATCACGTACTTTCCATGATCAACAACATCAGCCATTTCCATTCTGCAGAATTTGTCGGTTCTGCACGCTCCTGCGATTCCTACTATCATAACAGTCTAGAACAAATTGGGATATAAATTTTAAGTCATTAAAAGAAAGAAACAAATGCATTACCTTGATTAAATAGTTATTTTCATGAGAAGCGTCGAAAGTAGCAAATATCGTGCGAGTGTTGATTAGACAAACGAGGGCGTAGCGAAGCGAAGCCCGAGTGGATCTAAAACACGAGCACAGATATTTGCACTCTCGGGCGTGTTATGAACACTATTTTTCGACGACCACTCAAAGTAAATTCTATTTTTAAGAATTGTTTTTATTTTGTTTGCAAAATTGATCGTTATATTATTATTGGTACAATTGGCAAAAGCGTCTGGATGATTTGAATCACTGTCTGCTGAATTGTGTGACAAACGTCAAAGTGACGTTTGTCACACAATTAAGCAGGCCGTGTTTTGAATAACTTTGTGCCGTTACGATATGACTAGTACGATATAGGGGAGGGTGGGGAGACTTGATACCTTGGGAGGTGTGATACTTTTTTAAAATTGGCGCTAAATAGGTATTTATATTGTTGTAATTGTGGCAGGATGTTCCCTAGATAGCGCCACACTCGACTAGTACGAACGATCTTGATTATACGTAACGTGTGCATTGCATTTGATAATTACAGATATTTTAATTAACTGCTGCTTGTTTTTGCCAGGTATGTGTAAGAATATTTTTAAGATGTTATTAAGACATAACAGATTCAGTATATTTTTCCGAAAACTATGTCTATAAAGCTCTCTTTTCATGAATATATGAAACGAAAAAAGTTGGGTTAAGTTTGTGTTGTCAGCAATTTAAGAAATTTTTGTACATATGGGAGGTTTGATACAAAAAATGTAAGGAGACTTGATACATGTATCAAGCCTCCCTTGTAGTACAGATATGTGTTTTCGTGTAATAGCTCTTTAATTTTTTAGATAGGATGCCTTTTCGATGGACGAAAAAGACTGATAGAGTTCCTGCCTCCCCAGAGAGAATGAAAAGAGCAGTAAAAGAAGTTGTTGAAGAGAACTGCAAGCTGCGTACTACTGCTAATAAATATAATGTGGACAAAATGACCCTCCGAAGATATGTAATGAAATATAAAAAAGATGGCAACGAAACAAAATTTACGCCTAATTTTAAGTCTTCACAACTGTTTACTGACTAGGAAGAACATAGTTTGGTAGACTATTTGCTAATAGCTTCCAAAATGAATTATGGGTTAACAACAACGGAGTCTCGTAAATTAGCATATGAGTACGGTATAGCAAATGAGAAAACACTTCCAGAAAATTGGAATAAAAATAAAGCTGCCTCTCGTGATTGGCTGCGAGGTTTCATGACACGAAATAACCAACTGTCCTTAAGAACACCTGAGCCCACCAGCCTTAGTCGAGCAACTGCCTTCAACCGGCATACGGTGCAAGAATTTTTTACACTGTTACGTGAAGTGTTAGAGCGTGAGAAGTTTGGGCCTGAAGCAATTTATAATTGCGATGAGACTGGGGTACAGACTGCCCATAAACCAAGTCGTATTCTTTCTCAAAAAGGCCAAAAACAGGTTTCAAAGATGACATCAGCCGATCGAGGGCAAACTATTACAGTTTGTTGTTGTGTTAGTGCAACGGGTAACTCTATTCCCCCGATGTTTGTCTTTCCAAGGGTAAGAGAACAAGATTATATGACGGCGGGAGCTCCTCCAGGTTCGAAAGCCACTACTCATCCAAGTGGTTGGATGACGGTAGATAACTTTGAAGTTTATTTGTTACACTTTATCAAATTTGTTAAATGCACCAAAGAAAACAAGGTGCTGTTAATTTTAGATAATCACAGCAGTCACATTTCTCCAAAAGGACTAAATATTTGCAAGAACAATGGTATAGTCCTCCTTACAATACCACCACATACAAGCCATCGGCTTCAACCCTTAGACGTCTCCACATACGGACCGTTTAAAACATATTTTAACCAAGCGTGTGATAATTACATGATAAATAACCCTGGACAACTGATATCATTAAAAAGTATAGCCGGTCTTGTAGGCGAGGCTCATCAAAGGGCTTTTACACCGCTAAACATAATAAAGGGATTTTCAAAAACAGGAATATACCCGTTCAACCCCCAAGTTTTTTCGGAATCTGATTATCTTTGCTCAAGCGTAACTGATCGGCCCGAACCTTTAAACCCACATGAACATCTTCGCACACCCGAACCTTTAAACCCACATGAACATCTTCGCACACCCGAACCTTTAAACCCACATGAACATCTTTGCACACCAGAACCTTTGCAGAATCCTGAAAATTCAAATCTTTTAAAGCCTACAGATTTATTGGAAGAAACAGTTCAACCTGGTCCATCGGGTGTCCCATCTAAATCGCTTATATCTCCAGATGAAATTAGACCTTTACCTAAAGCTCCACCCAGGAAAAACCCAGGTGGAAGAAAATCTATGAAAACTAAAATATTGACAGACACTCCTAATATAAAGGAAGTCGAGGAACACCAAATGAAACGACAATCGATGGAAAAAGCAAAAACAGTTAAAAGAAACCTAAATAGTGAAAAAAATGTAAAGAAAACTACACAGAAGAAAAACCAAGAGCCTGATGAATCTGATTCTGATAGTTTTTCATTAGCATCATCAGGTTCGAATGAACTAACTGATATTGAAGATCAAATACTAAACGATTTGGAAGAAGACTATTTTATTCAAGGAATTATCAAGAAAAACGACTATGTACTGGTTCGTTTTCGTACAAATAAAAGCCTAAGACATTATGTTGGTCAAGTGGTGGATATAATAAACGAAGATGAAGAATATGATATAAATTTTATGAGGCGCACTAAACCTGGATACCGGTTTGTGTACCCCAATGTACCAGATCAGGCAACGGTGCCAAGAAAAGATATCATTAAATTACCACCCCCCAACTTCGTGGGAGGGACAGCCAGATCCAATCGGAAGCTGTCATTTGCTATCAAATTTGATAAATTTGATAATGTTTGCTAAGTTGTTTTGTATTTAAAGGTAAAATAAAAGCATTTTGTGTTTACAAGTTGTTTTTATATACAATAGCATTAATTTGGGTGAAGTGTATCAAGGCTCCCATGTCATGTATCAAACCTCCCAAGTCATGGGAGGGTTGATACAGTTTGCAAAAATTTAAAAAAAAAATATTTTTCCATTCCACATAATTTTTTTAAAGTTTTATGTATACCATTGTTAAGGTAAATAACTAAACTGTCAAATGTACAATTTATAGATTTTAGCTAACAACCTTAACAATGTTATGAGGGTTTTTTTTGTTAAGTGTATCAACCCTCCCCACCCTCCCCTAATATCGTGCTAGTGTTTGAAATTGTCAACTTTCTGTAGTAGGCTGCTGACGCGATAATGTTACTTTCATATGTGGTCGTCTAAAAAGATAATTTTCATCTGCAGCCTCGTCTATGAATTTCGTAATTTGCTCTCGTGTTAACACTTGCGACTTTTTGGGTTAATAGCCTTGATGTTTCCGCTTCAAAAAACCCAGTAGTTTTAAAAACTTGGAAATGTCCACATTATCTTTATAGTTCAGTGTTGTCTTTAACATAGAATATTCAGACCAAAGACTTGCTGACGATTTTAGTTGTTCCGATCTTTCCAGCATATAAGCCAGCATCACGTATTCCCACACACATACCACATTTTTCTTCAAACACCACTTTTTAAAAGTTTCGTAAGTGAATTCATACCTTGCTCTGGATTTTTTCGGCAACAAACACTGCGAAGCAATGTTAGCAGCTTCATCAATATCCATTTCTGAATTTTTCTTGACAAGTTTTGCTTTGTTTAAATTTGTCACATCGGGTTACGCACATACAGGCAACTTAGATGAGAGTGACGTCCATCCAAACTAAGGCAAACATTTCATGCAAATTTGAGGAAATTTTCAACGGCAGCGGGAAAAATGTAATAAGTAACACGGAATGTATCGACTGTTAACATTCTCGGCAAGAGACAAGCCTCGGCTTCCGCCTCGGCTCGTACTCACTTGCCTGGAATGTTAACATGTTTTTACATTCCTTGTTACTTAAATAACTATTTCCCGCTGCTGATCATGTAAGTCAGTGATACATCCTTAGTAACAAAACGTGTAAGTCGGTGATTATATTTGTATGCTGCTTTTTCTTGACAACGAAACTTAATATTATTATTAAGTTCCTAGGATAATAAAATTAGCAACGCAAGATGCAGACTTAGACGTTTTGTTTATAATTTCAAGTGTTTTTATGTGACATGTGACACTCACAGGTAAAACGACTCACGAAAATTAATCCTGGTGACAGGTGACAAACGATTTTTTCAAAAATCTAGGAAAATTTCGATAAGCAGCAGGAAAAATATAATAAGATAACTCGGAATGTATCGCCTATTACCATTTTCGGCAGGCAACAAGCCGCGGCTGCGCCTTGGCTCGTACTTGCCTACGTCAAATGTTAATAGGCCCTTACATTCCTTGTGACTTAAATAGCTATTTACATTAGAACATATAAGATAAATCAATGTCTAGAAATTCTATGACGTTTCTGTACAGTTAGATAACAACCATGTTTAAATAAACGTTCTTAAAATAAAGCAATACCTTATTTAATGTCAGTGGTTGAGTAATTTTAGCTTTCATTATGTATAATAGTACTTATAAGATAACTCATTGACAGTTGTAATAAGTTTTTGACATTACTAGTGTTTTTTCTTTGTAACCAACTACCTCCACTGTTACAAAAATTCTAAAGCAAAGCCTGCTCTGAATCATAAAGCAAAAAACAGACTATATGTAATGTTCTATCACAGCTAAATCACCGTTGTTCTTATAATCAGTTATGCAGTTGTGCGTCATACAATGCAAGTTATTCAAATTAGTTATTTAATGTATCGGTTGTTATTTTTCTGTAGTTAGTTTCGAATCTGCTTTTGCGAAGTAAGGTAGGTTTTCAAATATTATTATTTTATTTCTAACCAGTCAGTCTGCAAGCAGAACTCATAATGTTACACCTGTGCATATTTTAAAACTCTAAGCGTGTGGTCGGATGTGTGAGTTAGGTCCATATTTTTTAAATTGAGGGGTGTGTTATTGTAATTATTGATGTTCGAAAATTATAATTCTGTTTGTGGAAATGGCTGTTTCTGAAACTTTGTGAAAACGTTGAAGTTCTATACGTTATCTATTGGTTCTATGAATAAAAAGTAATTGCAATATAGACCTTCCTTTGAAAACTGTTCACGAATTTTCTGTTTTAGTAATTTTTGTTTAGGTATATATGATCTGTGTAGAAGGGTGTGACCTCCTATTGAATTTGGATTGATGTGTGGGTTAATATTTTCTTAATTATATCAATTTCCGGTTGAATTTTTGTGATAGAAATGTGTACCTGTGACCCCTCGTTAAACCTGTCTTGACATGTAGGTTAATAATTTACTCTTTTTGAACACATACATTTTATATAAAATTTAACAGCGTTTTTCATATTTTCAGGTGCTTTAAATTGGTGAACTGCTATTAGCGAGGCTGCGTGTAAATTGTTAGATAGTTATATCTATTTATTCAAGCAAGAGTTTTACTGAAATCGCACCGGTGCCCTCACTGAGGAAGACTAGATGGTCCAGGTATTTCAGTTAGCCAAGATTTCAAGTGCCGTTAAAGGTCGTTTGCTGATTTTGCTAAAAACTTGTTCTGAAGCTATATACGTGCAGTCGTGTTCATTAAAGTGTTGTACAGCATTTGTGCTGTGTGAATGCGATTTAATTACACAAAGTTCAAAAAAGTGTTGTACACACAAATGTCTTGAAAGGTTAGATCTAAGTCTATTTAATTAATGATACAGTGTGAGCCTTTGTTGAGTAAAAACATTTAAAACAAATAGTACTCTTCCCTGCTTATGTTGTTCATTCAGAATCATCTTTTTTGCTGCTATGTGAGATCTTATGTTTGAATTCTTGATTCTCCGACATGCCGTTATTCTTGAACCAGGAAAATCAGATTCCCGCACAGCATCTTTCATTATTCGGAAGGGATGGTCTTCTAAGTTTTGAATAAGAGCCTGATCCTGCTCTAGCGTGGAAATTTTCGGCCTCCCTGTGGGCTTCTTTCTGTCCAAAGTCCCATCTTGTTTTTTATTTTTGAAATTGTTTTTTTGCTCGTAATCATCAACTTTGCAACTTCCCGAATAGTTAAACCATCATATAAATACATTTTAATGCGGGCTCTTTGTACCATATTCATTATAGGCTTTTTGAAGTTTTAAATAGACAGGATATTTTTTGTTACTGTTAGTTGTCACTTTGACAGTTCTGAAATTTATCTACCATTGACAAAATATACAACAGCCAACTATCTATTTCTGTACAACACATTTATAAACACGGCTTACAGTAACCAATTATCTCTGTACAACACATTTTTGAACACGACTGTACCTTATGTTCGATGATTCTGAACGGCTTGATGTCTGACAACGCTGATTGGTTGATCTACAAAGTTTGTGTATTAAAGTATATTAATATGTATCAAAACTATCTTTCAATTTCTTTAGACCAAAGTTTCAAAATAGTTCTAAAACCATTCGTGAGGTGCTAGTAAACCGCTGCTGACCTATTCGGATTGACCTGTTGCTCATCTATTTGGTGAGTACATTTGCATTTGAATTTGCCATTTTTACTTCTTTTTACGATAAATTAAGTATTGGATTCACCCCAAAAATTCGAAATTGAGTTTTCAACAGGTTTTCACGTTTTCGAGTCCCCTGAACCCAAAAAAACATGTGTTTGTTCATTGGTCTGTCTGTATGTGTGTGAACAGAATATCTCAACACCGAAAAGAGGTATGACGTTGAAACTAAGTTTTGTATACTATCTAGATCCGACAGCAAGCTTTTGAAGAAAATCGTATAACCGGAAGTATGGTGTTTACTCTTCTGATTTAACGGCTTTAACGATTTTTTTCAAACTTTACATTTTTAATGTGTATTAATGTGAGATAGGTGATTTTCCAGTTGAATACCTCTAAAATGGGTTTCTTTTTTCTTCTCTTTTTTTATTAACTCCTATTTTAAATAGAACACCCTGTATATTATTATATTTTTGAATTTAGTTTTAAATATTAGAGAAAATTTGTTTCTTGAAATAACGCTCTATTTTGTACGGTTTTTGTAGAATTTGTAATTTTTGACAATTTTTTTTTTTTTATAATTTTAATTTTAACCAGATCAACAATATACATTGCTATACATGGTTTTGATATTAATTACAATTTGGTAACTTAATTATCTTAGCTTTGAGGCAATCTAATAGTGTCTCCTCGAAGTTTAATTGTTAAACTATCTTAAATGTTGTCTATTACCTACATCTTGGGGGAGTTTCCTTTTAAGTCTAGTGTGAATATTACGGCGACCGAGCTGTAGATTCACTGCACTTTCACAGAAGTTTATATTATCGAAGAACTTTTTGGTTAGTCTTTGGATGAATGTCTTTATTGGTTCAATTCCGAGTTCATTGTGGATTTGGGTGTTGGTGACAAACCACGGAGCATTAACTGCTATTCTAAGTACCTTGTTCTGGAATACCTGGATTTTTTTTATGTTGGTATCTGAGGCTGAGCTCCATACAGGGCAAGCGTACGTGATAAGAGATCTTAGCAAGGCTTTATACAAGAGTAGCGTACATTCTGTTTGTAGAGGGGATTTTCTGTTGACTAGAGGGATAAGTTGGGTTAGTCTTACATATCCTTCATTTAGTTTCTTGTTTATGTGCGCACTCCAAGTGAGGCGTGTGTCCAGTAACATGCCCAGGTACTTAACGCTTTGAGGTTTATCGGTCCAGGGTATGTTTTCTCCGTTTATAGTTATGTTTGGTACGTTTATAATACGCTTTAATGTGAAAATTTTATTAGCACATTTTGAAGAGTTAATCGTTAGTCCCCATTTCGTGAACCATTTTGCTGTGATGTTAAGGGCGCTTTGGAGTTGTTCGGCGGCTTCTGTGAGGTTGTTATGTTGGACGATGATTGCCGTATCATCGGCGAATGTTGCTATCTCACAGATAGTTTGATGTGGGATGTCGTGAGTATAGATGTTGTAGAGTATGGGTCCGAGTACGCTTCCCTGCGGGACTCCTGCCCAAGCGTCTTTTGTCGTAGATAACGAGCCGTTGACTTTTACTGCAAAGGTTCGGCTGTTTATGAAGGAAAATAGAATGGCCTTTAAGTAGCTAGGTATGTCTATGTGTAGTATTTTGTGTTTTAACCCGTCAATCCATACTTTATCGAAGGCCTTTGAGATGTCGAGAAAAGCTATGACAGTAAATTGCTTATTTTCGAATCCTTGCTCTATTAGCTCTGAGACCCTTTGTAATTGGAGTGTTGTCGAGTGAGTTTTGCGAAATCCGAACTGGGTTTTGGGGATTATATTGTTGTTTTCAATTGCTTGATTTAGTCGGTGACTAATTACTTTTTCTAGTAGCTTTGATAATGTACTGAGTAGACTAATTGGCCGGTAGCTACTTTTGTCCTTGCCATTTTTTCCTGATTTCACAAACATCAAAATATGTGCATGTTTCCATCTGTTCGGGAAGTAGCCAGTTCTCAGGCATGCATTAAATAGGGTTACTAGGTAAACAATGCCTTTTTTGGGTAGGTTTTTTAATACCACATTGGGTATTAAGTCGTTTCCTGGGGCTTTTTTAGCGGCAATTGCTTAATATAGGCCATGAGTTCTTTTGGGGTGGCGGGAAGGTCAAAATCATTGCTTATTGGCATGTGTGTTTCGTTGTATGCAATCACCGTGTTGTAAAAATGCCTGTTTTTTTCTGCGATTGATGGAGTAAAAGTTCTTTCTAAGTGATCAGCAAATAGTATGCTTTTTTCTTCGTCTGTGCTGTATCTGATATTGTTGTCCACCAATGTTGGTATAATGGTTTGTTGTCTTGTAATCGCTTTTGTTGTTTTCCACATTCCTGGGTCATTCTTTTCTAGGTTCTCTATGTGCCTTCTGTAACTGTTGATCCTGTGACTGTCTAATTCTCTTTTTATCCTGTGAGAAATGTTGTTTAATTGGTTCTTTACAAGGGGGTCTCGTATTTGCTGCCATAGTCTGCGTAGTCTACTCTTTTCGTTGATAAGATCTATAATGTGCGTTGGCGGTATATTTGGATTTGGTTTGCGGTTGTTGGGTCTTGTTTTTGTTGCGGTGCGCACTGCACTGGTCACGATTGATGTAAATGTTTCGATGTTAGTATCTATGTCTCGTGTATTATTTACTGGATAGGGATTGACTAACTGGTCGTTTAAAATTGCTTTAAATTTTATCCAGTTCACTGTTCCGTTTATTAACCTTGGCTGAGTTGTTTTTGAAATGTTTACATCATTTAGGGTGATTAATATCGGTAGATGGTCTGAATCTAGCTCATTAATTATCGTTTGTTGCAATGGATAAGCCCAGTTCCTTGTCACCGCTATATCTAATATGTCTGGCTGGTGATCGCGTCGATATGGAAAGTAAGTGTATCCGTTAGGGGCGAGTATCTGAAGTTGTTGGTTTACTGCTATATTATTGAGTTGGGTGCCGCTAGGATTGTTCCTACGACAGCCCCAGTACGTGCTTTTGCTATTTAGGTCGCCTAGTAGCAGCGTGGGCATTTGGTCATCGAAGATGATGTTAAAATCGGCTGCGTTTAGTTTTACATTTGGTTGTTTATAGGCTGACGTGATTTTTATCTGCCTGGCGCTATCGATTGTTGCATATATGGATACAGCTTCAATACTATTACAGGTAGGGTTGTCGAGTAAGTTGAATTGGTATTTGTTTTTTATTAAAATGGCCACTCCCCCTGAAGCAACCCGAGCTGATCTATCATTACGTACTACGTGATAGCCGCTTATTTTGAATATCTCACCTTCATATAGGTGAGTTACAGTTATACACGCAATGTCTATTTTATATCTTGCCAAAAAGGCTATGAGCTGTGATCGCTGGGATTTTATCCCATTAGCATTAAAATTTAAAAATGTGATATTTTTATATGTATTTGTCATATTATTTGCCATTGAGGATGTTAGGGAGGAGATTGTTGATAATATAAGTTTTAATTTGCTCAATGATTGGGGTTATAAGTTGAATGATAATCTTACTTATGTTGTCGGTTAGAGGGGATGCGTTATCTATGTAGAAGGATTGATTTTGAGGTTGAGATTTTTGGGTTGTAGCTTGTGAGTAGGTTGTGTTTGATCGAGTAAAGTTTTGATTTGTTGCTTGCCTTGGTTTGTTGAATGGTGTTCGTTGTTTTTGAAGCTTTACATGGTGTGGGCATCCTCGATAGCTGGCAGGATGTTCCCCCTGGCAATTAACGCAGATTGGTTTTGTGCTGATTTCTTTTTTGCAGTCTTTGGTATGATGGTCTTGATTGCACTTTACGCACCTGGGTTTAGCTGCACAATAGTTTTTGGTATGTCCATACTGCTGGCAGTTATGGCATTGGGGTATGTGTTGCTGTTTTCTCCTTACTTCAACTGTTACTTTGCAGTTGGCTAAGTATTCTAGCTTTAGGATGTTATTAGATACGTCAGTAGATGGTAGTACTTATAACTGCGCAAATAGGTATTGGGTGTTTGTCTCGATTCCTAAGCCGAGTAACGCTTTTTACTAGATATTTTAGATCTTCAAGTTCTTGTTTGATTTCGTCTTCTGTAAGCGATATAGGTACACTTCTTATAATCACCGACAATGGTTTATCATTTGAGTTCTGGAAGGTGTGAAATTGTACCAGGTTTGCCATATAGTACTTTGATAGTGCTCGGTAATGCTCTTGCTTTTTTAAATTTACCTTAAGGTATGTGTTTTTTAGCTCAGTGGTGAATTCATCATTAGCTATTGCTTTTATATCTCTGATAATTTCTTTGTGATTAGATGTCGTCGCGTTGTGGATAAATAGTGGAGGTATTTTGGGGGTTATGCTACTTGGTTTATCTTGACTACTTGATGCTTCGCTATTAGTTGAATTATTTTCTGTTGATAATTCGTTGTCTGAATCAAGAATATGATATCGATTTTTGTTTGTAGAATCGTTAGTACTCCAATAGTATCTTTTTAGTACTTCATTGACGGGAGGAGTTAATTCGCCTGACTTACGTTTCCCTGTGTTTGCCATTTGAACATCGTACCTGACCCTTGGATGGGGTCAGGCCGATTTGGGTTTGGAGTAGTTATTGCAGTTTATTTTTGATGTTTAATGTCACTGAACCAATTGATATTAAACACAGCCGGTCCGCGACCGCGCGATTATAACGAGTTCAAGATATCACTTCCAGCAGATCCTACGCGTCTGCACAGCTCGAGCGTCCGAACTCAACTCTGACAATTTTTGACAAATGTTTAAAAATAAAAAATCAAATTTGTTAGCCATCGTGAGCCAGAGAAGATTGGTTAACTTATGAGATACATGATCAAATTTTCTGATGCCAAAAATCAATCTTAGACAGGAATTTTGCACTCTCTGTATTCTCTGCGAAGATTCGTATGTGAGAGGTGGTCTATATATCGACAGCAATAAACAAAATGTGAGAGAATAAGAGACTCACAAAGAAGTGATTTTAACTTTATTGAAAAACATTGCTTATGCGGGTATATGTAGTATATGCAGTTTGATACATGATATTGATATCTCAAATTGCTGTCGAGTAGAAGGCCCAAGTTACGAACTTCCGAAGTAACAGGTAGTACAGTATCATCAATATGTAAAATAATATTGCTTTCAAGAGTTGGTAAATTCGTTCTATTTCTAAACGAAACTACTACAGATTTTGTGGGAGTGAGTTTTAAACAATGTTTTGCTGATATTTCAGATATATTAGCCAAATCTTGATTAATGTTTAATAGTTCACGTTGAAGATCGTCAATAAAGAAAGATGGATATAGCTGTGTATCATCAGCATACATATGTATATTGCAATAATGAATATATTTATGAAAGGTGGATGTGTAGATAACATATAAAAGTGGGCCTAAGATAGAACCTTGCGGTACGCCACGAGTAACAGCATTAGAACTAGAACAAATCTCGCCCAACTTCACTATTTGTGTTGTCATTTAAATAATTTTTTAAGAAACAGAATCATGTGATCAGCCAATATAATGTAATATTGCGCAAAGAAGCAGATGATTTATTGTATCAAACGCCTTGCTAAAGTCCAACAAGACCAACACCACTACCTTACCCTGGTCACAGGCCGTAATAATGTAATCAATTACGTTAGCTAAAGCGGTGGTACAACTATAACCTGTACGAAAACCTGATTGACAATTTGGAAGTATACTATAGGATTCTAAATGAGCTCGTAATTGCATGTCGACAATTGTTTCTAAAATTTTAGATAATGTCAGAAGAATGCTGATAGGTCGCAAATCAGTCGTTTCAGTAGGATTTGTTTTTTTTTTAATATTGGAGTAATCCTGGCATTCTTCCAAATAGTGGGAAATTTACGCGTGGCAAAACAAGAATTTATAGTGTGAGTAATGTAAGGAATAATTATTGGACAGCAATATTTAATAATCTGCAAGTTTATACCATCTGAACCCGTACTGTTACTTTTAAGGCTATTGATAATTGAGGTAACAATATTATCGTCAACGAAAGCGAAATCAAAATTAGTCATGTTGTCAACTGCTTTGTTATTCGATAAAATTCCATAAGATCAGTGTTGTCATTGTTAGTTGTTGGAACTGAACTAATATAAAAGTCATTTATCTTATCAGGGTCAGAAAACTTAGCGGGTATAGCAATGTTAGTCTTGTTGGCAATCTGCAAAGGCTTTAATTCTCTCCATAGCGTTTTTGAGGATTTATTGCGTGCTATAAATTCAAAATAAGCCCTTTTCTCATTGTTTTCTATTTTTTTAAATTGTATTCGTACTCGGCCAACAGCCAACAGGCCAATTATAGGCATCGCTGTACATTTTATGGGGACTTCCAACCCCACTAACAACTGTCATGATGTAATTATGACATCCGGAACCAACTATTTCCGTGGCAGCCGTACCATGAGCGCCGAATGAAGCAGCCGCAAAGCTCCCATCCAAGTTCTGACCAGAGAGAGCGTTGCTTAACTCTACTGATCGTACGTGGATGCTTGTTCAAGCTACACCACCCGGGACCTATAATAATATTGTTAAAGCTCTACGTTACGACGCTTATTTTAAATATGCACTGTCTACTCTATTTTGAGTTTAATTATACCTTTTTAGATTTTAAAAAATTTTAAATTATAAAATGATAACACTTGAAACTCTTTGGGTTCGAATATCTAGTCACTTAGTTATGTAAATTTGATTTTCAATTATTTCTCAATTGTGTATTGAAATTACTAGTTACCTCTTATGTCAATTAAAATGTCATTAACTAATCTCATATCAAATATGTCAAATGCTCAATTCTATTTGTTACTATTAACTTTATATGAAACGGTAAGTAATTGTTTATAATTAATTGCACTGTGTTATACGTTTGGCAGTACTGAAGTGTATTGTCAGTCTATGTCAAATTCGAGATTTGCAGGTTAAGTTTTAAGTCAGTCTGTGTCAAACAACACACAAAACCTAACCTACTGATTTCGAATTTGACATAGACTGACAATACACTTCAGTACTGCCAAACGTATAACACATATCAAGGTCTGCTCAGAATATTTTTTTTATCTCGTGGTATATCCTCTCCTTTTATTTCTTCTTGTAGTTCGAAGTTCATTTTTCTTCTTAATGTATTGTTGTCCATCTTTACTGGTCATAATATATTTTTTAGTATTCTTCTTTCAAAGAGAGTAGAACAAGAATAATATGTTGGTGGCACTCTAACAGCCGGTCTTATAAAGACCACTAATCTGAGGTTAACTTTAATTCGCTGTTAAAATAAACAAAAGCCCATCAAAATTTGTTTACTAATGAATAAAATGTCATAAGCACTAACATTTTGATGCGCTTTTGTTTACTTTAACAACAAATTAAGGTTAACCTCAGATTAGTGGCCTTTATAAGACCGGCCATAAGTCTATGTCAAATTCGAGGTTAGCAGGTTAGGTTTCGCGTCAGTCGCACTTGTGGTTGCATGTCGACAGATTGAGAGTCAATGACCTTTGGTTGTGCATTGAACGGAAGATTTCAGTGAAAAAATAAATAGAAATCATTTTGAAATTGTAAAGTTTTGGCGTGAGGAACAAGTCCTCACCAAGACCACATGCAAAAATTACAAAAAATCAACAGTAATCCATTCCACAACTTATTAATAGGCGGACTGCCTAAAATTAAATCGTCAATTTCTACTAATATTCAAGCTAAAACCAAAGAAAAAAGAAAACGTAGCTATGAAAACGGGAAAATCTTAACACTAATGTCACACAAGACGATACAAAAATTATAACACACCGTTGGAAATTGCCTCTTATACTCTCCACACCAAGAATTGATACCTCACAAGCTACTGTACAACAAAATTGGAGTATATTGAATTATAATTGTTCACAAATAAAATTCAACTTCTTCATCAAAATACTCATACCACAGCTACCTTGGTTAAATTTAGTTATTTACTATACAAGTGCTGAGTGCGACTTTCACTCTGATGATGCAAGCTGCAAGGTCTTGAGAAACGTTAGCGAATATGGATGCACAAACAGCAAAACGGCCAAATCTGCCTAAGTATCCTCGTTCTCAAGATACTCAAACAACACGAGCCACCAAAGAGCATGGCCATCGCGCGGGTTTTTGCTTGACTTTACAAGGTGCAAGGCACATTAAGCCAGAAAATGCTGGGTGTTCATATACAAATACTATGCGGTCTAAGCCGAAATTCTATGCTAAGGAAAATAATGATGCATTATCACACATGTATTGTACAAAATTTTATCTACAACTGCCTAAAATTGAGAAAAGTGCATTAAGACAAATGTCAGATCTGTCATTTTCAAAAATGTTTTAGTAGGCAAATGTCATTATGTCATTCATTTGACACTATTTCAGTTAGGTAATGAAGCCATTACACCACTTAGTTAGGTAATGAAACCATTATATAACTGACTGGTGTAACGAGCTTCATTACCTAACTGAAATAGTGTCAAATGAGTGACGTAATGAGTTACTTATCCCGCTGGAGTAGATAAAAGTAATTATTGATTTTTTTTCATATAATTTCTTCTCGTGAACTTGCTCGAACAAATAAACGTAACAGTTTTCGTTGCACCATTCCACTCTTTGCGTCCTTTCAAACATATGAGGTTCACCACAAAAAAGCCAATGTTCGATTCCATTACAAGTCTGTTCATAGCGGTCATCCTCACTGCCATCGGATAGAATTAAAGGAAGCATCGTAAACAATATTCAGAAGCGAAGCGATAATAAACGAATAGATGATTATGCAATTTCGATAAATTTTAATTGGGAAGCACCTCCTGCTTTGATTCCCGTCATCACAAGTGCCAACTTTTTTTTATTGTTAACATCTTCGATATCTGCGTCCGTTATCAGATCTACCATTCGTTTTGGCAAAAATATGGAGTGTTGAGCAGTTTCACAGACTATACCTCTACCAAACCATGTCTTGACTGATTTTATTAGAGTAACTTCGTATTCTTTATTTATTTCCATATCGGATACCTTTAAAACGGGTTTGTTTTTCATCAATCCAGCTGCATTTATTTTCTGAAGATCCATCTTACAGTTGTTCTTGATCACCAACATAAATTCACATACAACACACATTCGTTTCGCGACGACTACCCTAAAACCGACGACAATCTGAATGGAGCTGAACTGATGTTGATACTTTTTATTAGCACTTGAAGTAAACTGATGTTGATACTCGAAGCACTATACACACGTAGAGAGCTCGAAAACTGGATTAAAATAATAATTTTCCGTGTTTGTTTATATACTAAATGCTTATCGCCAGCTTCTTCACCACAAAAACTAATTAAATTTTCTTTGATAGCGTGAAACGGATTCTCGGTTTAGTCGCAAGATTATGGTTTTCCTGCGAGATATTTGCAACAGGATACTCGGTTAATTAGTACTAGCTAGATTTTACTTTGTGATATTTGCAACAGGATACTCTGTTTAGTCGCAAGATTATGGCTTTCCTGCGAGATATTTGCAACAGGATGCTCGGTTGAGATTTCTGTTTATGGTTTCCAACACGATAAATTGCTAGCGGATATTTGGTCAGATGTATACTTCTAATTAGATTACGGGTAGTTTCAGAGTATGGATGCAGAGGGCGTGTAATGTTTGATTACATTAATTAATTCCGATGTATTATCGCTAGATGGCGCATCATGTACTGTTTGGAGGCTTATCGGTTTTTGCGGATCCAAAATATAATTTTCAAAAATGTCATAAGGGCGCTTCCAATTTTTAGTATGTTATAGATGGCTTCATTTGCAGATGACGGTGTTTGGGGGTGTGATTTTTTCATCCGTTTTCCATTTTTTCCACCCGTTTACGAGATACAACCCCTTTTAGTATTTAATAGCCAGCAGTTCTTACAGATCCAAAATATAATTTTCGAAAATGTCATAAGGGCGTTTTCAATTTTTAGTATGTTATAGATGGCTTCATTTCCAGATGGGAGTTAACAGGTGGTGTGGGGGTGCCATTTTTTTACCCGTTTTTCGTTTTTCCCACCCGTTTACGAGATACAACCCCTTATTTGAGCCTCCAGCCCCCGGTGGCATCTCCCGGCTTCCAGCCCAGGGCCTCCTGCTTCCGGTTCTCGGCTTTAGCCCCTGGCCTCAGCCCTCAGCCTCCGGCTCCCGGTGCAGACTCCACTTCCGGTTATACCTTCTGGGCAATGGTGCAATACCTACCCTACAACGACCTTCTGGTTATTGTTGACACAAAAAATACTTCTTTTCCTACAAGAAACTCTTCAGTCACCTTAACTTGCTCTCTGAGGGGTGATTACGTCATGCTTCGGATGGACATGCCATCCAGTTTAGAAGTGAGGTTATGTTTTGGGTTTCCCTATGCTTAAAGTGGTCCAGAACCCGCTCTGCCCATCTACTCTCAATATTTACATAACTATTTAAAACATAATAAATTTTGATGTTATTTTAACAAATAAAGATTCTATCTTTTTTTGAGGAAGATTTCTTTCACTTATTTAAATTTTTTAATTTCTTACTCATTACATTTAAATCACAAATACTAATTTTTATTATTCAATTTATTTGTATTGTCTGATGAAGCTGTGTAATACAGCGAAACGTTACTCCTTATTAAACTTTTACAAATTTTTCGTGTTTTTGACTAATAATACTTAATTCTTTTTTTAATAACTACGTGTTGTTTAAAAAATGAATAAACATAGTAACTATTTTTCAAAATTTTAAATTAATTTACTATGTTTATCAGTTTCAGGATATTAAGCCTGGGTTTACATATAAAAAAGTAGGCTAGTAACTAAGTCACAACTGTATCTGTACAGTAATAGTCCTTTACCGTAGATGGCAACCATTACCATACTGAACCCGATAAACTATTCAACAAACCACAGACATTATGAATCATAACATTCCTAGGTATGTTAATAGCTATTACGTAATTTTGAAGCTGTGTAAGAGCCGTCACACTGTCTAGCCTTAACCTTAAACGGATTTATTTAAAAGATAAAAAATAAAATGCACATTTTAAACTAGCAGGATCTTTAATGAAATTATAATGCATTTTATTACATGCGCAGTACATTTCACGTTCACTACTAAAAGCTAACCGCTTCTATACCATTAAAATATTGTTTAAATCTTTCTCTTATATCATACGCTTCTTGTCTAGCACAGTTATAGCGTCTTGAACTCGTAGTATGACTACCATGATCCTCACAAAAGCGTCACGTCCACACCTTCCTTGTCAAGGATAATATTATGCAGTGAGCAAGCAGTCTGAACTATTTTATCGACATTAGTTTGGTCAACTTGTAATTCAGTTTTGAGAAATCTCCACTTCCCAACTAGTATTCCGAAACCACATTCAACTGTGCGCCTTGCTTGACTCAACTGATAGTTAAATACTTCTTTTTCTCGATACATTAAGTCATCAGCATTGGGGTGGGGCCTCATTAAATAATCTTTAAGTGGATATCCTTCATCGCCCAAAAGAACATACGTCAAATTAATATTCGTGTGTGGTATTTGCCTTGGTGATGGTAAATTTAACGACCCTGTTTCCAAATAACGAAACATATTGGATACCGTGAATACATCACTATCACTTTGCCTTCCATATACTCATACATCTACAGTTATGAATTTATATTTTGCATCCACTATTGCTTGAAGATGAACAGAAAAGTAATTTTTATAATTGTAAAACTGAGAACCAGAGTTTTTTGGACATCAAACACGTACATGCTTACCGTCAATACATCCGATACAATTAGGAAAATTCCACAGCTTTTCAAAATCATTAGCAATTTCTCGACTACTAGTCTGTAATAGGAAAGGGCATGTGTCTGTTCACAAATATTTTCCAAATAGGATCACATGTTTCATAGACAATATCGGCTATAGTATTGTGTGCCATTCGTACTGAGAATGCTAGAGATCAAAAAGCAATTCCCGTTGAAAGGAACCTATAAATAATAATCAAACATGAAACTAAGTAATTTAAAATACGTTATTTTGCAAAACGTGTAGTGCAAAACTAAAGTATCAACATTTATTATCTTTTTCAGACCAAATTTTGAAAGCGAATGGCAAACCTTGTGAGATAATTTTCGCAAAAAAAATGTTAAGCTTACAAAACATAAAACTGGCGATGGAGCTCCAGATCAACCTACTTCTCACTGGAAATACTATAAATTGCTTGCCTTTTCAGTTGATGTGTTCACCCCTAGAAAGATGGAGAATAATTTACAATCAACAAATGCAGACATTTTAACAGGACCAACGTACCTAATACCAAAATGACCTTATGACACAAGAAGAACTATCAGCTCATTCACCTGACTGGGGCAATGGTGAATTGACACCAATACTGACAACCGTCTCTAAAGACTCTGATGCATCACCTAATGTTGTCGTTGAACAGTCTTCAAGTAGAGTAAATACGCAAACAGCACGAAACCGAAAAACTGAAAAAATGCAGGCTATTTCTCAGTTGCTGTCACTTGAGAAGGAAAAACTTCAGCACTTTAAACCAGTACATGAGCAGAAGAAAAACTATCGAAGACGAGGATTGCCATTTCCTAATGAGTTTACTACCGCATTTTTGAGATGTCCCTAAGAAAAGGAAACTGGCTATTCGATTAAATCTGCAACAGGTGATAATGGATGAACAATCCATTGCACCAACTCCATCGCCACTATACTCCATTGTTCCAACTCCATCGCCGTCATATTCTATTGTTCCAGCTCTATTGCCAACAGATTCTTCATCAACAATAAGCAACAAACCATATTCAAATATCACTAATCTAAATTATAAAGCCCCTCAGCCTGTGTATACTGACCTTAATCAATATATTATGCGCATGATTAATAAATTAAAGCATATATAGAGGGCTTTACATTCCACAAGGAATAGTAGCCATCCCGTTTCGGGGATCCTTTTGATTCCTTTTATATGGTGAATCACTCCATTTATTCCGTATCTTCGCATCCATTAGATCTTGTTGTGCGTCTTTGTCTCATTAACGATTCTCCTCCAAACTTTCCTATCTTGTATTTTTTACCTCCATCTATTAATTTCCATAATTCTTATATTTCTAAGTACTTGCTCCTCCCAACGTATTTTTGGCCTTCCCCTGGGTCGGTTCTCGTCTGATTTTCATTCTGTTATTTGCCTAATCCTCCCCTTTCATTTTGGCTCTCAATTCATGATTCACCAATCCTCTGACGTCGCCCTGTTCATTTCTTACTGGTCCAAATATCTTCCTTTCTTTCAAAGATTTTCAACTTTTCTTCGTCATTACTTGTTAAACACATCGTTTCCGCAGCGTATGTTACCACTGTCCGAATGGTGGCTTTGTATATTTTAAGTTTGGTCCTAATACTTATATTTTTACTTTGCATCATTTGTTTGTTACTGTAATACGCCTTGTAACCTGCTTGTATGCGATGTGTGATTTCCACGCTTCTTTCATTCCGACTATTCACCATTGTGCCTAGGTATTTGAAGTTGCTTATTTCCTCTAATTGGAAATTTCCTATTTGAACTGTTGTCCTGCTGCCATCATTAATTTTTAATCCTCTCTCGCTTGCCTCCTTTATTTGTTAAATACATTATTTAGTTCTCGCGCATCTCTTGATATGACGACAATGTCATCCGCATATGCAACAATTTGTGTTAATTTATTTATTATTATTCCTTTAATGTCAACTTTCCGCATTATAACCTCCAGTGAGATGTTGAATAAGCTGGTTGACAGTGCATCACCCTGCCGTACTCCTTTATTCGTTGTGAATAACTCTGTTATACCTTCTTCTGTTCGTACTGTCACTTTTGATTTCTCCATTATCATTTTTATCAATCGTCGCATTTTTGCCGGTATATTTACTGTTACTAGGTCGTCATAGAGTTTTGAGCGGTTTATACTGTCAAATGCATTTTTAAAGTCGAGGAAGAGTATTTGTATTTCTATATTAGGTTCAAAACATTTTTCTATTATTTGACTTACTAAATGTATAGCATCTACTGTCGAGTTTCCCTTCCTAAATCCATATTGGTAGTCTCCCATTTCAGTCACTAAGCGTTGCTCTAAACGCTCATATAGAATGAATGTTAATATTTTATATGCAGTGTTAAGTAATGTTATCCCGCGATAGTTAGAGCATAACATTGGGTTTCCTTTTTTATGAATAGGTACGACTAAGCCATTCCTCCAATCTTTTGGCATTTCTTCTGTTCTCCAAATTGTTTTTATCAGGTTGTATATTCTCTCTTTTATCTTATTCTCTCCATTTTTATCAGTTCTCCACTTATCTCATCCAGTCCTGCAGCCTTATTGTCTTTTAATTTCCTAATAGCTTCGTTATATTCTTCCCTTGTTGGTATATCTTCTTCTCCGTTTATATTCTCTCTACCAGCTATCATTGCGATCTCATTATTACTATCTTCTTTTAACAGGTTTCCATAGTATCTCTCCCACTCACTCTTTTCTATCTTGGCCATGATTTTTCGCTTTCATTTTTGCTTCTCTAAGCATCTAAATAGCTTTATAATGTCCCTACTGTTTTTTTTTCTATATTGTCCATAGTCTCTTCAATTCATTGTATCTTTTTGCGCCTAAGTAGTTTTGTACTTTCGCTCCGGCATGCTTTATATTTATACCTATCTTCTTCTCTACCTGATTGCAGCTAAGTTAGTCTTGCTTTTTTTTTTATTTTTGATGGTAACTATACACTCATCATTTATTTATTTATTTATTTATTTATTTATTTATTTATTTTTTTTTTTGGAAAACTTACAGCTAGTATACATAAATATGTAGAATCAGCAATAACTAGTAGCCATTTTACAGTTTTCGCCTATAGTTAATGATATAATTATAATATTAGGCAACACAAGTTGCAGAAAAATAAAGAAAACATATTAAACTTAAATTGTTAGTTACTCTATAAAACATACTAGCTTAAGAGCCAAAGAACTCTGATGATATTCGTTTTTTTACCGAAGCAGAGTTCGTGAAGAACAAATCAAAATCATAATTTTTGTTTATTTTGTTAAATTTATCGCTAGCTCTGTGGATGAAAGAATTTTGCCTATAGCTTGTTCGTACACTGGGCGTAGACAGAAGAATTGGATTTCTTGTTATGAATACTGGAGTACACAGAGATATTTTGCTTAATAATTGAGGACAATCTATGGAGCCGTTTGCAATATTCATTAGACAGGTAATATCAGTGACGTCCCTGCGTATTGAGAGAGGCAGAATATGATGTCGCTTACACCTTGACAAATAATCAGAATCTCTAACTCGACTTTTAAATTCGATAAAGCGTAAAAACCTTTTTTGGATGTTTTCAATGCGGGAAATATAGATTTCGTATCGAGGATTCCATATTTGCAAGCAGTATTCGAGAAGGCTGCGTACATATGCACAGTAAAGAATTTTTATAGTTTTAACTTGAGAGAAGTCAGCACATGATCTCATGATAAAGCCCAGTGCTTTTGATGCTTTTGAGACGATGTGATCAATGTGCCTGTCAAATAATAATTTTGAATCGTGGATTACACCTAAGTCTTTAATGAATTCAACTCTATTGATAAGTTGGCCTTTGAGATAATAGTTAAAATTTAGAAAGTTTATTTTTCTAGTAAACGTTATACAGTAACATTTCGACACATTAAGGTCAAGCTTATTATCGAGACAATATTGATCTAGCCTGAGTAAATCGCTTTGAAGGGCAGCTGCATCCGAGGCATTATCTATACGTTTTAAGATTTTCATATCGTCTGCAAATAATATAAATTTGGAGAAAAGAAAGCATTTTCCTATATCCAAAATAAATAAAATAAAGAGTAAAGGGCCCATTAAAGACCCTTGCGGAACACCTGAAGGGACAGTTGTCCACCCAGATGTGAAACCATTGAGTACTACTGCCTGAGAACGATTTTCAATGTACGACTTAAACCACCTGAAAAGATTTCCGTGAATACCGGCCCTATGAAGTTTATTGAGAAGCATAATGTGGTCTATCCTATCAAATGCCTTACTATAGTCTGTGAAGATTGTATCAACTTGGGCCGGAACTGCCATGTTCTCGGATATATACTCATTTGATACTAGCAGATTAGTTACTGTTGAACGCTGCTTAAGAAAGCCGTGTTGTTCAGGACTAAATATTGGTTTCATCGCTGAATATATTTCAGCATATACGATTCTTTCGAATATTTTGGCAAAAATGCACAATTTTGATATGGGTCTATAATTTTCTATTCTGTTTCTAGAATCTTTTTTGTGAATGGGGGAGACGAAAGCCGATTTCCAAACTGAGGGCATGATGCCCTCTTTGATGGATCTATCAAAGAGTATAAAAAGAGGAACGGACAGACTATCAGCACAATTACGAATCAAAATTGGCGAAATGCCGTCGGGTCCAGCAGATTTGTTTGTGTCAATAGATTTGAGTAGTTTTAGTACTCCATCCTGATTAATTTCAATATTGGAGATGCTAGTAGGACTTATGCTAGGAGGATAATCAACTTGGATGTTATTTGTTGAATTTGTCTCCAAATAGGTGGATTGAAAGTAGGTGGAAAATAAATTACATACGCCCTCCCCCGTTTGTGCCGATTGGTCGCCATACGTCATAACAGCTGGTATTGCATTCGTATTATTTTTACGTTTGATAAATGACCAAAATGCTTTAGGGTTCTCTGAGATAGAAATTTCGATGTTTGCAGTGTAAGACTTGTAACACTGGGATTCTAGACGTTTCGCTCGTTGTCTAAGTAGAGAAAAAGTTGCGTAATCGGACAAGTTACCATAGATTTTATATTTACGGAAGTATTTTAATTTTTCTTTCATCATTTTTTTCAGAGGGGAGGTATACCATGGAGGAAACTTATCATTAAACTGCAATTTGTGTTGAATATATTTATCGCGTAAATCTGAAATAGCAGAATTTAAAAAGTGTAGGGCATCGTCTATAGTTCCTGACGTCAAGTTACTTGCCCAATCGATGTTGTTTAAACTTTCATTAATTGCCGCATAATCACCTAAGTTGTAGAAGTATTTCATTCTACATTGCTTCTTCAAAGATGGTTGACTAATGAGATCAACTTCAATCGACAAGGCTTTGTGATGCGGGTCTTCCGGTACTAACGGGTCACAACAACTACACACTTTTAAATATTCGTTAGAAAATATTAAATCTAAAATTCTGTCGTGCGCGTTTCTAATCCCATTAAACTGGGAGCAAAGATCAATTGTATCAAAAAAATTAGCTTGCGTTTCACCTGTTGAGTTAGAGTAAGTAAACATACCGCTGTCACTTTGCGGGGCCCAATTTATGTTCGGCAGATTAAAATCACCCATTAGGATAAACTTACTGGACGGACTAGATAAAAATATTTCGGAAAGTTTTTCAGAATAGTTTTTTAATTGTATTGCGAAGGAATTCCCCAAGTTCTGAGCACACAGATAAAGAGTTATTATCATCAAAAGGGGTTACCGTTGGCTAATCTCTCAAAATCAAACCTAACATAGCTACTTGGATACAATTGCCTGCCGACCAGCTCAGTACGAAGACGGCGTGTGACAGTTCTATGAACGAAATATGCAAAACGGGCGCCAACGGTATTTTTAACAAAATAAGCAAGTGTATCCAGGCAGTAGAACGAGAATCCGTAAACTCAGTAGCACAAACAATCTGAAAGAAAGCACAACTCAAACATCGGTAGCAGTAACAAATAATAAATAAACACGATAAAATATCACAGTATAATTGGCATTTAAAATATCACAATACAATCGACAAAGCATAACTCTTAATATGAATGCGTCACAATTTACCAATAACTGCATAACAACAAAAATAATGGTCGAGCGGACGTTACGGAAAATCAGAACTTAAATTGCCGCAAGCCGAGAAGCGGCAGCGCACACTCGCGAACGGACATGTCATAAAATAATTATCTAAATACAGTCTAAAGTACAACCTGTTAGCGGCTTCCGTCGAGCACTTTCAGCATGCTTATCAAGAGTCCAGGCGTGCTGAAGATCTCCCTGAGAACACGCAGCAAGCCAAGGTCGCACATCGAAGATAGCGGCGGCGACAGCTGCCTCCTTGAAATTCAGAAAAACTGCACACTCGAACTGAATTGCCCAAAACTGCTTATGTAGACTGATTTAACCAAGACTGAATTGCCCAGACAGATTACTCGAATTTTCGCCCACGGCTGCTTGTTCGAATTCCGCCCAAGACGGCTTGTTCGAATTCCGCCCAAGACGGCTTGTTCGAATTGTGCCCCAGACGGCTTGTTCGAATTGTGCCCAAGACGGCTTGCTAAGGAAAACGAAATCCAGAATAAATGCATGCAACCCTTTGGTAAACGACCAACAAAATAAAACGGAACTTACCCCGGGTGAACTGGGCAAACGAGCATCGAAGGCTAGATGCGGCATGGCGTAGAATAAAATCTCACATGCTTCGCTTTGCAGCGAGGCCCCAAAGCTCCCATAACTAACAAAATGTAGCGGCAAGACAAAGCGGATCACCAAAGCCAGCATAAAACATCTTCGCCGCGTTCCGCCAAACCAGAAGGGACGCGCTCAGCCAAAAGAATGCGGCCTCGAGAGCGCTCCGACCTCACGCTGTCGAGCAAGGCCAAAATCATGCCTGAACGATACGATAACAAGCCCCACAGAAATCGCAAATTAACGAAGGCGTAAAACTAGCAATGCAGAACTACAGGGAGTAACAAAATAACCGTAACAGAGTACAAATGTGTAGGTCACAGGATAAGAGCGGTGGGCCCAGGCGAAAACTTATCGTTACTCAGATGTCTTCAGCGGAGGATCGCCACTCAGGCCTCTCGACCGCAGCAAGCCGCCGGTTCACGGCTAAAATGACTCCGCCGCCGAACGATTGTCCCATAGCAGCATATTTTCTGTCCCGTCTCCAAACAACATATCTATCGTCAAACAACTCCTCATTCTTGATACCGTCAATAAGCCAACTCTCGGTAATTGAGATAATATCGTAAGAATTCAGTAAAACGTTTCTTAGAAATGCAGTTGTTTTTGTACGCAGCCCTCTCGCATTTTGGTAATAAATGCTAAGAGGGAAGTTGAATGCAGTAATATTGATTAATATCTAAATAATTCAAGAGTATACCAAAATGAAAGATTAATAGCAGGTAATTAAAACATGGAATCCTCATAAGAACGATTGCTAAAGTACAAAGTAGCTGATATATGTATATAAGTTTGCGGCTCTTAGCAGGTGAGATAGATATCTGTACTAAATTATTTAAATGAATATTACAAATTGGTGAACTTATTATGACACAACCTACGTCCAACTCAAATAAACATGCAAGAAATCCAGTAAACATTAATACTAATGCGCTTAACACTCTGACGCACCCACATATAATAGCCCAATGGTACATCAACATAAGGTACAAATTTATTAAAGGAAAAGTAATATTTAGGGCAGTTAGGCAAACATACATCCAGTTTTTACCCAAGCGATGTGAACATAAAACACAATAGCAAGCGATAAAAAATAGTTTGGCTCTCAAACTTCTAAGAAGCAAGACAATAGCACACATGGCAAAACTTAAATAATTTCTATTATAACATAAATTTAACTCGAAGACAAATTTTCGCGCACGAATTAGAAAATTTTTTGCAAATCTTCTTCTGTTTTGATAGAAATAATAGGGGAAGTTGCATTTTTTCTTATTAGAATATTCATCAAGCCATTCTTTTTGTTTTTTATATCTCTTTACACCTATTGTTCCCGCTGTTGCTTCAGTTATGCTATCTCCAATTTGCGTCCATTCTTTATTTACATTTGGGGTTTCAGGTTTTTGGTTAATGAATTTGTTTACTCTTTGTTCATATTCCTGTTGTTTTCCTTTTATCTTTAGGTTATTCACATTCCACTTTCTTCTTGCTATAACTCTTTATTCAGCCATCCTTGTCTCTAGGTTTACATTAGCTATAAGTAATATGTGATTAGTGTCGCAGTTCGCTCCTCTAAACGATCTTACATCTTTAACAATTTTTTCTCGTTTTTTTGATATTATCATGTGATCGATCTGCTTTCCTGTATTTCTTCCCGGTATTAGCCAAGTGATCTTATGTTCTTCTGTGTGCTTAAATTTTGTACTGACTATGTACATGTTAAACTCTGCCGCTAGATTAGCAAGGCGCATCCCATTGTTACTTGTTTTGTTACGTATTGTGTGTTTCCCGGCAACTTCTTTTAACAGCTCCTCTTTGCCAATCTTTGCGTTGAAATCGCCTAAAATCATTATCGTATCATGTTTCGGAATTTTTTCATATGTTTCTTCTAACTTATTATAAAATTCTTGCTTTTCCTCATCAGATGATTCCTCCGTCAGCGCATAGACATTTATTAGTGAGACGTTTGCCCAGTTATTTTGTATTTGCAAGTATGAAATTAAAGCATATAATTTGTAAAAACGAATAAAATTAATAAATAAAAATATTTTGTATTATTTGATTAACTTACCTTTGCCGTGTTGCTCTCTTTCTTTGTAGATTTTATTTATCCAAGTATCCTTCTCGTCTTCTAATAATAACAATTTCAATAAAGGGCTAGTGTCTAACATGTAGTACATCTCGAGATCGATGTCCATTTTGGAAGTAAGTACCTACGACAAGCTTGATATTGAAGTAATCATCTGTCATAGTAAAAAGTGCCGAAAACTGATGCAATGTGACCATATTGCTCGCCCGAGCGTAAATCGGCCGTATACTCCAGAGTTGAAATACTGCCGAGTACGGAGCCACTCTGACCAAAGCCTTAGGTACCTGGTATAGACCGAGAGCCAGCGACAAAAATAGTTACGTTATTTCATTAAGAAAATATCCCATGTTACTATACTCTCATACATCGCTGATAAGTTTCCGGTAGTGGCAAAAGCTGCAGCAGAAGTGCAAAGTGGTAGAGATGACAGATAAAATAAACGTGTGTGTGTGTGTGTAGATCCTTGTCGATACGACTACAGCGATCATTGTTGCGCCATTCTCTCCACCGATCGTTCATGTGCACGTTGATGACTGGCGAAGCCTAGTTTGTTGGCAAATGTTCTGTCACATAGATCACAGAATAGTTCATCATTTTCATTATATATGTAAATGGCCACCGTTCGTTCCTTTTGTTTCTGATATTCTCTCTTTGCATCCAAGTCCCTTAGACGCTGTTCCTCGAATTGTTCTACTTTTGTGCGAACTTCATTTTTCCACAGAGTGCGGTTTGGAGCCAGGTTGTCCATAGCATCACAAGATAATCCAATATTTCTCGTATGTCTCTTGATTGTGTCCCTATATCTCAGTATTTGACCTCCACTCTTTCTCTTGCCATAAAGGAGCTCAGAATATAGAATTTGCTTTGGGAGTCTTTCGTTACTCAGTCTCATTACGTGGCCACACCAACGAAGTTGATTACGCATTAATAATGATTCAATTCCAGGCGTTTCACTTCGCCTAAGAACGTCCGTATTCCTTACATAATCAGACCACCTTATGTGCATAATTGAACGTAAGCATTTTAGATGAAATTGGTCTCGTTTTCGTATTTGATATCTGTATACGCACCACGTTTCTGAGCCATATAGTAACGTTGGTATAATAGCGGCTTTATATACTTTAATTTTGGTAGGAATTGAAATGTCATGTGATTTGAATAGTTTTTGGTATAGTCTGCCAAAAGCTGTTGCAGCCTGGCCTATACGTGTATTTATTTCAGCATCAATTTTGGTGTCCGACGTGATTGTGCTTCCCAAATATCTGAAGTTGTTAACTTCACGAAGTGGAGTCTCGTCAATTTGAATAGCCATATGGTCAGCCTCAACCAACATATGGCGTACTGTCTGATGCATAACTTCGGTCTTCTGACAGTTAATCTTCAACCCGAATTTCAGACAAGCGTGATTTAATCTCGTGACACTTTCCTGTAAGGCCTCCACAGAATTAGCCACCAAACATACATCATCTGCATACAAGATTTCTAGTACTCTTGTCAACTGGACTTTTGAAAAAGCTTTCAGTCTAGAAGTGTTAAAGAGTCCACCCTGGAATCTGTACTTTATGTGAATTGCGTCGAACATTCCCTGTAATGCTTGTTTCATGACCGCACAAAAATAAAGGGCAAATAAAGTTGGTGCCAAAACACAGCCCTGCTTAACGCCAACAGTAACGTCAAACTCCTCACTTAAAACACCATCCACCTGTACTCTGCACTTCATTCCCTCATGTAACAGTTGAATCATATGAAGAAATTTCGGCGTGCAACCAGCTTTTCTTAGCACCACCCATAAGGCGTTTCTCGGGACTCTGTCGAACGCCTTTTCTAGGTCGACAAAGCACATATATAAAGGCTGGTACTGCTCTAAGCTTTTTTCTTGAAGCTGTCTTATAGAAAATATTGCGTCACAAGTGCCTCTATTGGCACGGAAACCATACTGGGATTCAGGTAGAAGCTGTTCTGCAATAGGCTGCAATCTATTTAATAAGACTTTTGCCAAGATTTTACTGGCAATATCAAGCAGTGATATACCTCTATATGAGTTACAATTGGAGGCGTTGCCTTTTCCCTTATATAATGTGCATATGGTAGATGCTTTAAATTCATCTGGTACAGTCTCAATTGTCCACATCCTGCTGATGAGGTTATAAAGTTTGTTATGTAGCGCATAGCCTCCTTCTTTAAAAACTTCTGGGGGTATACCGTTGGCGCCAGAGGCCTTCCCATTCTTTAGGCTAGATATAGCATCTATTACTTCTTGGATCGTTGGCATCTCATCTAGGGAGGTAACAGTTTCGTTCTCAGGTAACTTGTTGATGAAGTCCATATCAGCTGTACTTTCTGTGTTCAGAAGTGTGTTGAAGTGCTCAAGCCATCGTTGCAGTATCTGCACCTTGTCTGTTAATCGTTCTCCATCTATAGACATCATAGGTACTGTTCTTCTCTTTGCTGGGCCGTATATCCGTCTAAGATTTTCATAAAACAACCCCATCTGATGTGTATCAGCATATGTTTGTAATTCACGAGCTCTCTCCTGCCACCATGTATCCTTTAAAGAACGTGTTATTGACCGTAGATCCTTGTAGGCAGCATCCCTTTCACTTTTGAGCCTGGGACAGTGCTTGTCCCCTTCCCATCTTTTAAGGGCTATCCTATGCCTCGTATGTGCGTCCGTTAATTCATCGTTGTTATCGTCAAACCAGTCTTTGTAGTTTCTCTTCTTGATACCCAAAGTATCCTTCGCAATGTCAAACAGTGACGCAGAGAATCGGGTCCATTCTGATTCAAACGTTGTTTGTTCCTCTGTCTGAGTTTCACACAAATTCCTCACTTTGTCTTGAAAGTCATCTTTTACTTGTGGACATTTTAGTTTATCCGTGTCAAGTTTTTTAGGTACTATTTGAACATGCCTCCTTACTCTAGCAATTTGAAGTTTCATTTCAGACATGAGTAATCTGTGATCGGTCCAACAAAAAGCTCCTCTTTTAACTCTCGTTACATATACGTCAGATATATCCCGTCGTCGCACCAGTACATAATCAATCATGTGCCACTGTTTGGAACGAGGATGCATCCACGTTGTTTTATATTTGTTATTTTGACGGAACCATGTGTTTGTTATACAAAGGTTATGCTGTGAACACAGTAAGAGAAGTCTTAGTCCATTGCTGTTTTCCTTTCCCAGGCCATGTCGGCCGATAACATCTGGCCATGAGTTATAATCAGCTCCTACTCGGGCATTAAAATCACCCAGGAGTACTATTTTGTCATTTTTGTGTATTCTAGACAGTATACTATCCAATTCCTCATAGAACCCATCCTTGGTACCTTCGTCATTATCCATGGTAGGTGCATAGACACATATAATTGTTAAGTGCCTGTTATGCTGTAGCTTCAAGCGAAGGGTCATAATCCGATCCGAAATTCCAGTTGGTAGATTAACAAGGTTACTAGCTATATTGTTCTTAATTACTAGGCACACTCCATTTGTTCTGGGTTTGTTTTCTGGGCGACCCTTCCAGTAGAAAGTATATCCAGCTTGTTCCTCAACAAGTTGTCCCTCTTCTGCAAATCTTGATTCACTTAATGCAGCGATATCAATATTATATCTCAAAAGCTCGCGTGCAACAATTGCAGTTTTTCTTTCAGGACATATACATCTAGTATTGTCCTGCAGTGTGCGAACATTCCATGCTGCTATTTTTAACTTTGAAGGTGAGCATTGGTTTAAAATTATATTTCCATCATTATTTTTATTTTTATGACCACGTTTAAAAATAATGCACGAGCGACCGTGGTTATCACTCGTTAGTTGAGTGAGTCAGGCCAATGTTTGGGGCACCTTTTCTAGCCCCCTCCCTGAATTAGGGAAAGCAGTGGGTCCCTAAAAAGGGCTGCTTTATCATCATGAGTGCTGCCGAAATTGTATCCCCACCTCAAGTAAATACAAATAGCGACCACTCTCCCATGACTGCCTTCGTGCAGACATCTGACTAGGCTGCAGTCGCATCAAACCTTGCCCGTCACCAATTGTCTTATCGCCGAAGGGCTTTTACCAAAATCATAAACCCTAATACTAGCAACAATGATCAAAAGACGCGTGATTGATTATAGTGAGTAGGTAATTGCGTAGTTACAGAACTCACTCTTTAATCCTTAAGGTTCTTTACCCAATGGAACACATATAATGCTACGATTGGAGAAACCCAAGGACGTAGTCTTTGGCCACTATTTACTTCTGGTCTCGATAGTGCCCTCTAAGCAATCGACTTGTGCTTTGCTAACACACCATGTTCACCGAATAATATAGCCTATCGACTGTGTCCGCCGTTCACACCGTGTAGTCTTCGTGCACTTGCGGTGAGACTATCGCTAATCCCTAGGTCTGTTAGTAATACTTCCAGACCCCCCCTATATAAACGTATACAGTACTGAAGTGTATTGTTGGTAGCACTGTCGGTGTATGTCCAATTCGAGGTTAGCAGGTTAGGTTTTATTTATTATTTGACACAAAATCTAACCTGACAACCTCGAATTTGACGTAAACTGACAGTGCCACCAACAATAAACTTTTAGAAACTTCAAACATATAGTCTGTTCTAGAGTGCTTTATTAACCAGGCAAGCTTATCTAACTAGATTTTGTGTCACAGGGATTTTAGCGCCAAGCCGTTGGCTGCGCTGACCGGTAACCGTGCATTCTGTCGTCTGTCAACCAAGCAAGACTAGAAACCGTTGGAATACGTACTGCTCGATCCAGACGAACAATGCATGCTGATTTAAATCTTGGTGCATTCCATGGCTAAAATGCAGTATCGTGGACCACTCATAAAATCCTTGAAATTTTTCGAGCATACGTTGGTGAAACTGAGCGACCGTAACTGCCCAGTGCCCCTCAAACAAATCTTTGTTATGGTACTGTCATAAAAAGTGAAATGTCATATAAAAAATAATGACAGGTAAACCTGTAACTAGAATTACTCAACTAAAAACGAGCTGTTTGCTCAAGTAAGAAACATGGCTGAACAAGTTACTAATTTAATGTCGATGTTCGCGCTTATAAAAAAACGAAATTGCAACTGATCTTCGACCTACAATGCGAGGGTTTGATTGCAAAAACCTGCGATTGTCCGACGTGTGGGGAAAAGATGCAGTTGGTGGAATTTAACGGCAGTGACGGATACCAGTGGAGATGTTGACCTCGGCGAGCTGAAGGAAAACACGACGTCCGCCGCAGTATCCAAAAAGGGAGTTTTTTTCAGATTCGAAGATGACGTTGCCCGATGTATTTCTTTTAATGTATTTTTGGATACTGGAGTACCCTCAATGTATCGTGTTGCACGAGCCCTCAATCGGCGACCAGACCGTTGTTGACTGGTATGCGTTCTGCAGGGAAGTTTGCGAACAAATCCTACTTGGAAAAACAGCCAAGATATGAGTAGGCAAAATTGTCGAAATAGACGCATAGAAGTTTGGCAAACGGAAATATAACCGTGGCAAACGGATGGAAGGCCAGTGGGTTTTTGGAAGCGTCTGTCGCGAAGCAAAGGAGTGTTTCTTAACAACTGTGGAAAATAGGTCCACAGAAACACTTCTTCAAATTATCAGAGATTGAGCCAGGGACCACCATATACAGTGATTGCTGGAAATCATACGATTGCTTGGCAAGTGAATGTTTCCAGCACTTAACTGTGAACCATTCAATTGGTTTCAAAGATTTAGTAACCAGGTGTCACACAAATGCGATCGAGGGCCTTTGGCGGCAAGTGAAAGCCAAACTTCCACAGAGAAATCGCCAAAAAGAAAATGTTTGATTCATATTTGGCTGAATGTTAGTATCGACATGAAATAGAAGGAGCCGCCAACAGTGTCTCTCGATTTTTTAAGGACATACTTAAAAGTGTATGTGCCGCACACAAAGGGCGAAGAGGCGTTAGTTTAGTTCTTGTAAATACGTAGTAGTTAGTGTTTTTCTTGTTTCTAGTGTAATTTCTTAATTAATTTTTCATGTATAGTACGTTTTTTTCCTATAAAAATTTTCAAGGTCAAGATAAAATTGGCAAAACTGCTTTTTTTAAATTATTAGAAAATTTATTCTCGTCAGGTTTTTCTGTAAACGACTTTTGTCACTTTGACATTTAAAATGAAATTGTCAGTTTTTCTTTTTTGAAACTGAATACGCGTAAAAACGGAATCTTTTAAAATTAAATGTAGTGAAGTGTGCAGAGGAACTGTTGGATCTGCATCTTAACACACCAGAAGAAGACGTCTACGAAAGATTAGCAAGAGTTTTTGACGTTCATATAGAACTTTAATGCCAGATTTTAAATTTCCCACCAATTTTTAGTTCTAAAAAGTTACTAAAACAAATTCTGCCAACATATATTTTTTAAAGGAATCCAAGTAATGCCAACATAAACCCTAAATTCTTTGACCTTGAAAATTTTTATAGGAAAAAACGTACTTTACTTGTTAGGTTAGTCGTTTTATATCGAGAGATCCAAAAAAAACTGTTCCTCAGCGGGCTGTGGAAATTCAACGTATGAATAATATGTTGGTGACACTGTACGTCAATGTCAAATTCGAGGTTAGCAGGTTAGGATTTGCGTCATTTTGTGTCACAACTGAAGGCAAACCTAACCTAATAACCTCGAATTTGACATTGACGTACAGTGTCACCAACATATTATTCATACGTTGAATTTCCACAGCCCGCTGAGGAACAGTTTTTTTTGGATCTCTCGATATTATATTCATATATACGTGTAATTTAATTCTACTAGACTTCATTATTCTTTTCAGCTAGGTTATGTTTTAGAATCGCTGTTACAGATGACCTGCGCGTAGGAAATGCGCAGTGTCACCAACGTATGCGCGAAAAATGTGAAGGTTTTTATGAGTGGTCCACGATACTGCATTTTTCCCCATTCCATTACGATGCTAATTATAATTACAGTCTTCATCCAAGTGTGGTTATTTAAATCTATACAGTGTGTAGGTGTTGTTCTGTGCTGTCAACTGTATCTGTCAGTTCTATCGAGTTCTGTCACTCTTCACTGTTGTTTGAACTAAGGTACTATTAAAGTTCTCTAGTTTTGAACCACGTGCGTGTTAGTTAACAGTGTTTATTCGCAATCACATTGTAATGTGTCAATTTCATGACATGACAACAGCTGGGAACTAGATGATTACTTGAAACTAGCCAGGAAATTATTACATACCCCGAAAAATATTACATACCTGAATAGTGGGGTGTTTCCATGGTAACAAAACATTGAGTGGGTTGTTTTCATGGTAACAAAAATATTAGCTACATCAAGATATCTATTATTCAGAATTCAATTGTAGTTATTTTTAAAATTAGATGATTGCAAATAAAATAGTATACATACCACGGTGGAAAGTTTCATCCCTGTCTCGAGATAAAGTTAACCTCGACGCTACGCGTCTCGGTAAACTACCTAATCTCTCGACAGTAATGAAACACTTCCCACCTCGGTATGTAATATACTATTTCATTTCGATTTTTTCTGCTTTCTTTTTATTTCTTTAAAAACCAATCTTTTTTAAGACGGATAAAATTAAATGACATGATCGTTATTTTTCCGACTTACCGTATGCTATTTGGAAAGTAACTAGAATTTGAATTTGCCGCCACTTTCAGTAACTCAAAATGGCGGACGAGCTTGCTCGTATAAATATATAGTCTGTTTTTTTGCTTTATGATTCAGAGCAGGCTTTGCATTTGCATTTTTGTAATAGTGTAGGTAGTTAGTGACAAAGGAAAAAACACTAGTTATGTCAAAAACCATTAGAACTGTCAATGTGTTAACTTATATGCACTATTATACTCAATAAGAGCTAAAATTACTGAACCATTGACATTAAATAAGGTATTGCTTTATTTTAAGTACGTTTATTTAAGCGTGATTGATATCTAACTGTACAGAAACGTCATAAAATTTCTAGACATCTATCTTTTATGTACTAATGTAGAAATAAATATATTATTAATAATTTGCTGATGATTTTTGTTTGTAGAACTGTGTTGTACAAGTTATTATTTATGCTACACATATAACAGGCATTTCAAAATAAAGAGATAATACAAAATACTCTGATAGAACCATTTTCAGAGATATAATTTACCAGAATTTAGGTGGATACACTTCAGGATAATCATCCAGAATCTGATTCAGAAGAGGAATGCAACTCATCTTCCGATTCTGTATCAGATTCGCCCAACCTAATAACAGGAGGTATATCATCCACACCAATTTAACAATGTGCTTTGCCCAGTCACTTTATATTAGTAGTTCACAGTGTTCAACGTTTTTTCCATATGTTTGCTGTACACAGTGATAGAGATTTAAGCCATAAATTAGCAATTATGTCTTTTGAGGGAGGCTGAGAATTTATGTCCTTATTATAATAGTTCTTACATAAACTCCATGCCAATTTAATTGGGTTGTATGGACAGTGGTATGGAGGTAATCTAAGAATTTCATGCCCATGTCGTTTTTTGTCAATTAGTATTGCTCTTGGTCAATATGTAAAGTAAAATTAAACTCCCATAATTGAGTGGTTTATCGATAAGAACCGAATTATATGGTGCATTATCCATAATTAACACACATTTTCCATTCAATTTGGCCAAAGCAGGGATTAACTGTTTTTCAACATTGACTAAAAATGTCACCATTGATACATTTATGATAGCCCCTGTCATTATTGTCCGAGTCCAACAGTAAGTCACATCCTGGTAAAGTTTCATCCAAAAACATGAATATACATTTTTCACTATAATTTCGAAATTGTAAATATTTCCTTTAAAAGGCAATCCGCCGAAATGATATGACTCTTCTCACACAATTTTCTTCCATTCACAATTTTGTATTTATATCTCATATTTGTTAATGTGTAGTATAATTTTAAACGACTCCCAGTATAATTCAGTTCCTCTCTTGCACACAGCAATAAATTATCGAAAGTAAAAAATTCCAAATTTTCTTCTTCCTTTTCTTTATTCATGTTATCATTCCGTTATTGCTGGAGTTGTGATTTTGCTTCGTTTCGATTTTTGTGTTGCAATCGAAATCTAGCATTATAAGAAATTGTTAGAAATGTTATATCTGTTTAATTCTTAATACTTACATCGAAGATTTGACCAATTCTTCCAATGATGGCTGTTTTACTTAAGTTACCATTGATATCTTTTATATTAGTAGAACGGCGTTTTATAGCCTCTTTTTTTACTATTACCTAATATTGCTTTTTCGTGGCATTTTATTAAGATTTGCTGAAGTGTCAACTTGACAATCCCGGCGATCTGGATTTTGACATTAGTTATATTTTGTAACTAAACTGTTGTACACTGCTAAAATAATATAAATGCAAAGCCTGCTCTAAATCATAAAGCAAAAAAATAGACTATAGTACCTTACTCTGTTCACTAAACATAAAAACACCAAGTGGCCTTTGATTTCTAAAATTTTATGAGTGTACTTCCAAAATTCATCTTTTGTCTAGGAATGTACTTACAGAAAGTTACTAAAACAAATAGGTTAAGAGTGTGACATTTAATTAGCATCTGTCATAACTACTTTTAAGGATGTTAAACAAATACTGTGTTGGATACTATTGATGTAGCATTTATTAATAGGTATTTTTATTACATTTTATAAAAGTTCAGGCAAGAATTTCCAGAATAATATGTACTTTGACACTGCAATAATGACATTTATTAATTGTCATTTATAAATTCAAATTCAATGAACTCGATACTTACGTACCTGGAAAGGAACCGACCGTTGTCGAATGTAAGCATTTTTGTGTCAGGGGCAACGACAAAGATAGACTCATTGTGACGGTAACCTTTCTCTCTTCTACCCATTGCGTTATATTTAGCTAAATCGTACCTGAGATAATTATTTACCTTTTTTTGGATCTAAACAGACTAAACCGGCTTTTTATTTAATTCAGGGTTCAAATAGAATCTAGAAAGTGTTTAGTAGTGCAGTTTTGAAAGCGTTTAGTCTCGTGTGACATTTTAAAAGCCGGTGTGAAAATTGTATTTTGTTCTTTTAAAGGAGTTTTCGTGTTATACAAAGACAAATACTTCTAGTTTAAAGACATGGTGATTTCGTGTGTCGCGTATAGTTGTAATAATGAGCAGGATGGACGGAAAATTCCATTTCATACGTAAGTTGAAAATGGAGATATTATAGCCATGAAGCTATGTATAATGAAAATATTGCATTTTATGACGGCAACAAATTAAATGCACAGTATTTTATTAAAACATCAAGTATATTTGCTCAGTAGATATAATAAGCGTCAAGTAAAACTAATACATGTTATGTAAGATAATAAATGTTCAGTAAAAATAATAAATATACAGTAAAAATGTTAAACGTTCAGTAACAATCATAAATGTTTAGTAAAATAATAGATGTTTAGTAAAATAATAATCTTTTGGTAAAAATAGTAGACAATCAGTAAGAAAACAATAAGCGCCCAGTAAAATAATAAATCTTCAGTAAATATTATAGATGTTCGGGAAAAATACAGAGTGTTTAGTACAAATAATAAATGTTTCATTCAAAAGATCAAAGCGACAGTAAGAAGTTTAATTTTGAATAAAGCAAGGCAACAAATTAAATGGGCATTATTATATTAAAACCAAGTAATTTTGTGCAGTAAAAAAACCTTATTTCTAGTAAATAAAATAAAGAGACCGCAATATAAAAAAATGTTTAGTAAAATAAAATATATTCAGTAAAAATAATATATGATACATAAAATAAATGGTCACCAGAATAGTAGGTATTGAAAGGAATATTATTTATATATTATTACATAGGTATTTATCAAAACACTCGCCAGAATGTTACTGCAGTTAACCTGGATTGCATAGAATGTCTACAGTGTTTCTCACCAACTATCAGACATAGCCAAATTAACATTGGAAAATTATTGGGCGATCAACTATTGCTGTGTCCAGAATTATATTTTTTCACGTCTGGGAGCAAAACACGGTTTCTACGATACCAAAATAGTGAGGGAAATAATGAATTACTCCCTAGAGAGGAGAAAGGTCGCTAGGGAGTTTTTATTATGACTGCGCAACAACAGCTCACAATTATGTCAAATTCGAGGTTATCAGGTTAGGTTTTGCGTCAGTTTTGACACAAAATCTAACCTGTTAACCTCGAATTTGACATAATTGTGAGCTCTTGTCATAATGACTTACAATGCCACCAACTATCAAATTTACCATAGGCTACTAATTTTAAAATAATTCTAACTAAATAGCTATTAACATATCTAGGAATGTTATGAGTATCATAACTGCCGCAGATGTTGCATTGAAATCCGAGCTCGCAGAGCGAGGATTTTAAAACATCTGAGGCTGTTATGATTCATAACATCCGTGATTTGTTCAATAGTTTATCGGTTGCTGTATGGTTATGGTTGCCATGTACGGTAATGGACTATTACAGTACAGATCATTTATGATTTAGTTACCAGCCTACTTTTGTATATGTAAACAAGGGATTAATATCCTGCAACCGATAAATGTCAATAAATGACGTTTAAAAAACAGTTTTTTCGTTTTAAATCTCTCTGCAACGTGAAAAAAATAGTATATGCAGCTCGGAGAGAATGCTATTTTGCTTCAGTGCAGTTTCTGACTCTTGGGCTTCGCCCTCGAGTCAGAAATTGCACCTCAGCAAAATAACGCATTTCTCTCCCTCATTACATTATCTACTATTTTCTGCTGTTTAGCCCACTTTATTATTAACACAACACCTAGCCTCAAATATCCAGCCGGTAAAGGAAGTCGCTGTTACTGAACGTTTATTATTTTTACTGTGCAAATTCAAATAAATTACTGTGCATCTTCTATTTGTTTAATATGCGTTTTAAACTGTACAAAATATAATAAAATACCGTGCATATTTTACCGGCCATTATTAATTTTCTGATGTGCAATTTGCAATATTTTACTAACCATTCGGGTTTTTATACTTTGCAAAAATTAGTTGATTACTGAACACACATATTTGTTTACTGAATAAAACTGGATTAAATACTGAACGTTTTATTAGTACCCTTTTATTACTATGGCGGAAATTGCCCAAATCCTAAATCCTTAATTTTAGTAATGTTTTTTTTCAGTTTTCCATTTAAACGCCCTGAAATATTAAAATTATGGATTTAGGCTCTTCGCAGAGATGAGTGGACACCATCTAGAACTAGCCGGCTTTGTGGGGAACATTTTATTTTTTTTTTAAATCTCCCTATCCTTGTCCTCTCCCTTTACCCATCAGTTTTATTTTATTTTTAACCCTTTGGGGTAAAAACTTAACAACAATAATTATTTATTTAATCTAGTTAACCACATAAAAAGCTTCCCGATATCACAAAAAATGTAACTTGCATCGCCGGACTTTTTTTCATGAAATTAGCTCAAGAATACGCCATTAACTTTAATGTACGCAATTAGGAAACACCCTGTATAAAGTCTGGAACGTTAAAAACGTTGTTACCTAATATTCTTTCTTAATTTTTAATGATTATGCAGAAAAACCAATGGGCCCGTAATGCCTGTCATGACATTTCTGATATCATGTTATTAATGTTTATAGTTAATGCTTTTTAGGGACTTCTATTGCTAAAATTATTCTTATCATTCAATATTTTAATCAATAAAAGGGGTGCTTTACTTGAATAATCAAAATAAAACCAAAAACAATTATAAAAATCCCAGAATCTCCGTAATACGCCATTTAACTCAATAAGATAGAAAGAGATAGATACCCGTCACAACGACGGGTTGCCTATATTTTCGATTTGCCTCACTTTTGTCGATTTACGGGCCGTTCCAGTTACGTTAGTATACAGTTCATTGTTCAAAGTAGCCTTTATGCAGGTGTGGAAACCGTTGCAAAACAAAATATAGAATCCCTAGCACAAAAATATTACGTATATGCCAAGTTCAAGAAAATTTAAATGTTTTTGTGTTTACTGAATGGCCTATATAACATGTATCACAGGCGACAGTAGTGTACCTACAGGCGTTCTGCCTCACTTTGCATGTATCCCGAACAAACTTGGGCGAGGTCGCGGGTCTAGCCGGGGTCAAGGTCATTGGCCTAGCCGGGGCCAAGGTCATTGGCCTCACCTAGGTCACTTGCCACTTCCGGGAATTTTTGGGCTAGATGTCACATTTTGAAAGATTCCCACGATGAATTTTTGGGTTAAAAGTGTCATTTTTTTGAAATTTTATAAGATTTCTACGTTTATCAAAATGTTCCCAGGCCCAACAGGATGTGAGTCATCGTCTGGCAATGCAAAACTAGTTGAGACTTGTAGATGCAGGATGTTATTGAACAATGGCGTCCATTGTTTGAGAAATCTGCACGAAATTGAACAATGAAGCCATTGTTGTCTGGAGATTAAAATGTGCAAAGCTGGTAAAAATAGAACAATGACATCCATTGTTTTAAAATCAGCACGAAATTGGACAATGAAGCTATTGTTGTCTGGAGATTAAAATGTGCAAAGCTGTTAAAAATTGAACAATGAAAGCCATTGTTTGAGAAATCTGCACGATAATTGGACAATGAAGCCATTGTTGTCTGGGGGGGAATTTTTGCTGACCGCCATTATCAGATAAACAAGCTTCAGACATGTCCAGACATGTTTGCAAAGCTGTTAAAAATTTAACAAAGGAACCCATTGTTTGAGGAAAAATCTGCACAACAGCTAAATTGAATGCTGCCTTTGTTTAAAATTTTTTGCTGACGCAGGCCTCCATTATCAGCTGCGACGATGAATAAATAGCGCGGCTCGGCTGTTTGCAAGTTAGTATTACAACGACACACGCGCGCGAACATGTCTGCGACAGACAGCGTTACCGAATTAAGTTCGAACTCAATAAAAACCATCAGAGACGCGATAGCGATTGTAAAATATAGTGATGAGGCTGACAAATGGATTAAACATGTAAATAAAACCATTTTAATTGTTAGTAGATTTATACGTAAGCATAGTTTTAAAAATGAAAATCCATTCAGGCTAGAGGCAAATTTAAGTTTGTTAAAGGGGCAACGGCAATTATTGCGAAATTTAAAAGCAAAATTAGCGAAGAAGGGGGCGGGTGTAGCGAGTGGTCAGCAGCAGCAAAAGAACAAGTTGGTATGGGAAGATGTAGAATCTTGTTTTAACAGTAGAATAAGAACAGGTATGATTGTAAATTTAGGTTATAAGGAACCACAAGAATTTCTTGCAAAAGCATACAGAAGTTTCTCAATAAAAGTGAAACAAATTATAAAAGATAAGTTAATGCTTAAAGCTAACGTAATATTTAGTGCATATTTTATAAAACCTAGTAGTGGCGAGATAGATTTAAAAACGTTTGGTACTAAAAATGAAAAAATTGATTCTGGCACCAATTTAAAAGAGTGGTATGCGACTAATGTTGAGAATAAGTTGTTAACGAAATTAGAAGATTTTCAAGAACGCGATTCAGGTTGGAGTTTGCTTGAGATATTACATTTAAAAGTAAATTTAAATCATTACACGCCGTTAACAGTAGGTAAATATATTGAGTTACCTAAAGATATTAAAAATAAAAAGGCCGTCATTAACGTAAAAAATGATGACGAATATTGTTTTTTGTGGTCGGTAGTGTCAGCACTATATCCAATACATAAGAATTCTGATAGAATATTTTCATATCCACATTTCAATGAAGTTTTAAAGTACTCGGGACTAGAATTTCCAATGAAATTAAAAGATATATCAAAATTTGAGACAATGAATGATTTACGTATAAATGTATATGCGCTAGAAAGGAAAAACAAATTTGGTAAAAATTCAGTATTGCCCATATATATTAGTAAAAATACTCAAATTAATAAAGATGCTATACATTTGTTAATGATATCCAACGATGAAGGGCAGTTCCATTTCTGTTGGATAAGAAACTTATCGAGATTGGTTACAACTCAACTGCATAAGTACCACGCTCAAACTTTTGTATGCGATACGTGTTTAAATCATTT